>AYEL01048734.1:0-15317 GCA_000484575.1 Olivierus martensii
GGAAGTAAGTTAACTTTTAAACTAAAATATAATACGTTAGCATATAGGAAAATAACGATAAATAAATAATAGAGTGCATAATAAAATAAAAATAGGACAGGTCCAAGTTAACCTCCTCACAACTTTTGTTCTCGACTGTACATAAATCCTTAAAAAACAATATACGT
This sequence comes from Olivierus martensii, assembly GCA_000484575.1. NCBI lineage: Eukaryota > Metazoa > Arthropoda > Arachnida > Scorpiones > Buthidae > Olivierus > Olivierus martensii. The sequence continues at coordinate 168 of AYEL01048734.1, forward strand.
AAGAAAAGAAAAGGAAAGAAAAAAGTATATACAGCCTACATAACATTCATATGATGATTATATCTTCCTTACCACTGTTTCATTAAAACGAGAATGTTTTTTTTCTTTAACAATATCAACTTCATTTTCTGAACTTTTTTTATGCATTTAAAGTTAGTGTATCTTCTGCTTTCTTTATAAAATTTATAATTTAACCCGTTACAACCTGATAGAAAACAATCGTTCTTTAACATATACCCAAAAATATTTATGAATAAAAAAGTTTTTTCTCTTTCACATTCCTCTATCGAAGAATAAAAACTTATTTTTTATCCAAGAACTGAACGTTTGGAACACAAAATACTCAATGGTCGCCAATTAACTCAATTTCAAATCGAAATCGAAAATAGACTGCATATCGTTCCTCTCATGGCCAAGTAGTGAAATTGCATTTATGACTAATTTTAGCAAAGTATTTCCCAATGATTACATTTTATGTGTGTATTGTCTCTCTCTAGTATGGATTTACAGAAATTAATGAAAATGTTTTGTGTTGTAGAAGTAACCGGAATGGTCGACCAAAGTACAAAAAAGCGGCTTTTAGAAGACTGTTAACGCTAGCGTTTCCGGGCGAGAATTCCTTCCCGCCCGTTCCCGGGAATTTTTTTCGTTTTCCCGTTCCCGAATCCCGACAAACTTTTCTTGGGAAATCGGGAAAATCGGCTCCTAGAACCCAATAATCCCTACAATTGGAAATAAAAGTAAGTTACTACTCATGTATCTTTTGGAAATTTTTCTTATTTATCGCTATGTATAGTTACATTGTGTTACAATATTACATGCCACTAGAAATACACGCGCGACACCAGAATCAAATAACACATAACTAGCTAATTTTAGCTCTTGTAAATCAAGCATATTTGATCGAGGAGAACAGAAAACACTTTTGTGTTTACACAAAAAAATATTTATTTTCACAATCCAAGCTTTGATTACAAAGTCATCTTCAGTGAACTAACTAATGAAATCTAAGGTAGCTTTCCTTAATATGACATTGTAGTCAAATCCTGGGCTGTGAAAAACACACATTTCCCTGTGTAAACACAAGCTATTTCTGTTTTCCATGATAAATAGTTTCCATAAAAGTAACTGCCAATACTATCAACCACGTTCGATCAGTTTGTTTGCGACTAACGATTGCGATATATGTTAATACATTGTATGATATACGTAAAATCTCGCTGTATACAATAAGTTTGGTTAAATAAAGTTTGCATTAATTACATTATATATTTTGAGAAAATTAAATGTAACAGAAATTTACTCAAAATGATACTGTAGTGACCCTTGTTTAGTTCTCAGGACAAGATATGCACTAGTTATGAAATTCCGGTCTATCTTCATTTAGGAAATTTTATTTATTCATTTTTTGCACAACCTTTTATATATAGGATTGTCTCGAAACCTCTGAAAGATTGCGAACCTTGTTTGCCCCGCCTTTTCTATGGTTTTTATTAATATTTACTGTTATATCCATTATTACAGATGATCAACGAAAATTAAATAAAAAAGATTATTTCGGGAATTTTGGGGAAATACGATTTGTCGTTCTCGATTCCCGAAGGTTCCAAAATGTCGGGAATTTGGAAACACTAGTTAACGCATTGCACAACGGACGAAGTAAAAAGAGCAAGGAAAGAATTTATTTTTAGAGAAGGCAGAAGACATGGATACAATGATAATTTTATCCAAAGGATTTACAAATAAACTACCAAAAATAGAGATAATGGTGTACCAAATGTGTCAGCTGGCAGGGGTCGGCATCAGAACAACAGAGATATATATCATTGTCGTACGAAATTGTTAAGTATAAACTCCTCAGAGAAGTAGCGAAAAGAACAGAGGCTCTTTGGCACCTAAGAGAAATAAAACTTTATTTTCGGCACTGAGGAACGATAAAAAGCCCTATCCGAAACAGCAATTATCAGGAGTATATGCGATTAAAACTATAGAGCAGCATGAAGAATATATTGGTGTAACAATGAGGAATCTCAAAGAATCGACGAACATAAAAAAGATATTATGAATCAGTGGCGTAGCTGAAAACTGCGAGGCCCCCCGCAAAAGTGTCGATGGGGCCCCCTCTTTTTAATTTATCAATATAATTTATTTCAAATGCTATGTAAACTCTGTAACACTGGATGTCAACGTTTATTTATAAGGATGTCGACGTAAAAAAATCCTAACGCAAATTAATTTATTAATAAGGTTAACACGTGAAACTTTATACAGGTGAAAATAATTTTATTATATATGTTACAGGCAGGGCTGTCTTTAAGGCGGCAAAATGATGATTTTCATTTATTTTATTATTTTCTATTTTCATTACATTTAAATAATCATGGCGTGTAGAACAACCAATAAAAATAAATTGACATATGAAGAAGAGGTGCTTTTTGAATAAGGCAAACAATTCTTCTTAACGTCATATACTTTATTTCACGTAAGAAAATAGCAGATAGCGCTTGAGAACCGAGCGTTTTTACATGCATTAAATACACAATTTAAATTCATGTACCAAAAATTTGTCAATACTAAATATTTTTATCTGAAAAAATGTACAATACCTGAATATTAAAAATTACAAAGTCGAAATCAAAAACATGGTTAATATGATTTAATTTTGTCAATTTTATTTCATAACTGATAAGTTGACAGGTGATATTTTTTTCGCAAATGACAGAATTTATAACCGTATCTATTCGCGAATCAAATGGACTATAGAGGGCGTGATGATTTTTCAATATGGTGGCTGAAAGTAGTATAAGAGAGAGATACTGAAAGTAAACAATTGGTATTTTAGCGATGTTCCTCAACAAATTTAAACTTTGTGATATATTTGATTATTCAGGATATGAATAAAAACGTTGTTTCATTAAAGGAGGCTTTATTTGCTGCACACTATATAATATTATGTGGAATAAGAGAACGAAATGAATCGTTACATTGCGCGGCATCACACTATACAAGCTTTTTTAATGTATATATATATATAGTATAATGAAATATAGTTATTTTAATTATTTATATTTTATTTTTTGTTCAATTGGCAACACGGGTTGTTGGCTGCTGTGTTCTCTGATATTGAAATGTAATAAAGTTTTCGTTTACTCTCTGATGTGTTATTAATAAAATTTAGCACTCCGTAGATGTGGGAAACATCGACGTCACCACATATATACTGTATATATATGTATGTGTGTGTGTGTCCCAGATCACAGGTAGAGAAACTACATCGTGGTCCGGGAAACATAACTTGTACAGTATGTATATATATTTATTAAAAGCAACGCGATAAGCCTTTCACTAGCAGGTAATCTATCATTTTGCCCAGTTTGGGACCTTTATTCTTAAATTTATAACTAGATGTTATTTATTTATGCAACCTTTATTACCTGATAAAATGTAATCAGTTTTAAGAAAATGCACAGAACAAATGAAAGTTTCATTGGGTGCTTTCTTTCCAAATTTCAATATATGTAGCCACTTTTTTGTAACTTGATATATTTCGGAGTTGATGTAAAAAAATAGTCGCTGATTGTTTGCTCTTACATTGTGATACGACGCAATAACGATTACTTATCTTATTATTCTTCTTCGTTCTCCCAAAATCCATAACAAAATACAGTAAAACTTCGATCTAACGTTCGTCGATCTAACGTTTTCCTCGATCTAACATTCTTTTTCTCCGGTCCCGGCAAAAAATAGGGGAAATAACATTAAAATGTTTCAATCTAACGTTTTTCGATCTAACGTTATCCTCTGTCTAATGTTCAAATTTTCTGGTCACTATATCACCAAACTCATGTAAATAATGTTCGATGTAACGTTTGATAGAATTATTATTACGTCCCGTCCTCTCACACGTCGTCATAAGTTATGTATACAGTACTGTATATACATACTTACTATGTATATACAGTACTGGTATATACATAGTAAGTACTACATACTTACTATGTATATACCATACTTATATATGGTAATCCTATGTAAGTCACACAGTGTACTTAAATACATTGCACTGTATTCCGATGTTCAGTTCAATAAACGTTTTATAAAATGTAGTTATTATACATAGTAATTTTATTTTATTTCGAATATATTTGCCAGTTTTGAAAATCACAATACGTGCGCTCAAGGCCTGCACATTTTCTACTTTTTTGGTTGTAAATTTCACTAGTAATCTCTTCACATTGCAAAATTTTGCAGGTCCGCGTTACCTATATATGTACCGTCATTTTTATTTTGCCGTTTCTCGATCTAACGTTTTCCTCAATCTAACGTTTTTTTTCGCCGTCCCCTTGGAAAATGTTAGATCGAAGTTTTACTGTATATTCACTTATAATATACTGTACATGTAACGATAATAATCAGTCTACTATACTACTTTCAGTAGTTTCGCAGAGAGACACCAGCTGGCAGGTCATTCGTTTGGAAATGCGAATACCAATGCTATTTTCTTACGTGAAATGAAGTATAGTAAGGGCGCCAAAAAAAATCGCCTGTAGCGCCGAAATGTCTAGCGGCGGCCCTGGTTACAGGATAAACCGGAATTCAAGAAATACTAGAATTTCCTACTTAAAACGAGAACGTCCTAACGACCAGGGCATTCTAATATTTCTTAGGCCGAATACGAAATGCCGAATATTTCTTATTCAAAGTCCGGAATTTCTAGTTTTTCCTAGTTAAAACCCGAAGTGGCAAACAATTAAAATAAAAGACTTCATTTCTCATGTATTTCCGCTCAGAATTCTATATTTTCCAGCAGATATTTCTTTCTTTAGAGAATCAGCCAGGATAAACAAATCTCATTAAGGAAGGCTGCAATCTGCACCAATGGAAATACATAGAGCTAAATCCGCTTTAAATTCACGAATCATTGTATATCTAAATTACGTCTGTGCAAAAAAGAATAACATTTTATGTAATTCTAAATGCCATAAAAGCCTACCTTGTAAAAAATAAATAAGAGGTACCTAGTTGTATTTTTCAACTTTAAAAATTTTTTACTTTGTATTTTATGTTGAACTTCGACTAATAAAAATATTAAAATATTTGTCCATAAAAAATAAAAAATTTGCAATTTCAGTTCTTTAAAGTCAACCGTGTAATAATGAATGAGAGTTAGCTCTATTTTCAATTTGTCTTATTTCATTTTCTCAACAGAAAAGAAAATAACAATGAAACTGTTATTTCCTATCAAGTAATAAAAATATGAATTATGTTCATTATAATAATGTTTTTTTTTCAATTAAATCAACAATTTTTATATTCACAGTATTACCATAAATACAAAAATAAAAAAAAAAAAAACTAGGACCTGTTATTTATTTTGCAAAGTAGGTTTTTATACAAACATAATTCAGATACACAATGCTTGGTGCATTTAACACGTATTTAGCCCTATGTACACAGATTGCGGCTTCCTCAATGAGATTTGTTTATTCTTGTGAATATTCTCTAAAGAAAGAAAATTCTGCTGGCAAATATCGAAAACTGAGCGGGAATACATGAAATACGAAGACTTGTTTTAACTGTTGGCCACTTCGGATTTTGACTAGGAAATCTAGAAATTCTGGACTTTGAGTAGGAAATGTTCGGCATTTCGAGTTCGGTTTAGGAAATACTAGAACGTCCGACAAACGTTAGGACGTTCTCGTTTTGACTGGGAAATTCTAGTCTTTCCTGAATTTGGGTTTGTCCCATAACATATATACAAATTGTAAAACGTTTAAACAGATCTACATTGATTTAAATGAAAGTAATTTTATTTGGACAAATTAAACAATAATTAAATACATCAGAAGATATTTAAGTTTACACGCTGTTACGAAATCGTTCCGAACGTTTGGCATTTTTATTTGCAAATTCTTCTATGAGTAGATTGATATTGTTTTTTAGCTCTGTCGCATTCTATGGATAACATAGTTAAACCTGCTAATTGCATTTGCGTCATTAAACAAATGATTACATTCTAACAAATGATACGCATAATTTGATTTACTTGTTCTATTTATAAGATTTTAAACTTGTGTCGTATATATGTATATAGCTTAGTTTGTGATAGTTTGCTACTTTCGAGAGCACTGCATTAGACGCACTGTAGCGTTTTAATCGAATAATCGCATTCGGAAACATAAAAAACGTACCGTATTACTTCGAATTTAAGCCGCACTTTTTATTCGGATTTTTAAGACGTAAAATTTGGGTGCGGCTTAAATTCAAAGCGAATACTTTAACATCTTATTTCTCCCGAGCTCCCACTCTCCAACGTTCGGGCTTTTGCTTTACGCTCTCTGTATGCGCATAGTATTACGATCGTTGATTACAATTTATTCGGTAGCTTATTATGTATATTAGTACCTATTTAAGTAAATAAAAATGTTTCTTATTTTTCAATACTTATTATAAAATCATTTTTATTTTTTCCAATTTTAAAATCCTACTGCGGCTTAAATTCGAAGTAATACGGTATGTGAAAACAATACATAAATTGTAAATTAGCGCTAAGTTTCAGAGTTCCAGCTAACGAACGCCGACGTCTACTGTACGTTAAATACATTTAACTGTTCCGCGTTAAAATCGAGGTTATTTGGGATTAATTGTTTGGGTTTTAGAGATATTTTCTTCAGGGTGAGTTGGGGCCCCAAGAAGCTCGGGGCCCCCCGCACCGCGGGGTCTGCTGACCGTCAGCTACGCCACTGTTATGAATGCCCGTTTAATTATATCACTAGCTGAGGTTTTACGAATACGAACTTGATGTAGATTGGAAGCAAGCAAAAATTATAAATTATATATATTGAACATAAACATGCGTACCTACAAGAATCCCTGGTTATAGCAGAAAGAGGAACACACGAGAATGTTATAAATGAACAACCCAGTAACGTTGTTCTCCAGTACATGGAGTTACGGAATTATGCATAAATTATGAACTTTTAAAGTTGTAGTGTTATATTATTTTGTTAATAAGTTCACGTTTGTATATATTTATAGCTTACTAATATTTTGGCTTTTAATCTGATACTATGTTCAACATTTTTAAACCTTTTTCGTATGTAGTGACGTAATGACTAGAACGACAAACGTAAATATTTTCGAATTTAAAGTTTAAAATGTTTGGAAGCTGAAGAGGATCTATAGTAGATCGAAAATGTTTCTTTTGTTAAAATATAGTTACTGCTTATAGTGCTTGAGTGTAATATTTGGAGGAACATTGAAATTCATCATGCTGTGATATTGGCTGCGTTCAGCAGACTCAACTGTTGTGGAACAGTTGAGAGACTTTCTGCTGAACGCGGCTTCAAGGTAGCGCTACTATCGAACTTGTTGAGTGAGTGACTTCACGTTTGGTAGCGGATTTCATTTACGCTACTATCCAACATGTTGAGTTATTTCAATATGGCTGCGCCCATGGATGTTATCAGTCCAAAGGAACAAATGATAATATATAAAGTATACGTATTTAATGGTGTTTATAACTGGCTTCGTTTTATTCAGTGGTTTTCTTTCAATAATCGCGCCCCCTTTTACTATTTACGTTCAACAGATATACCATCCGCTACCGCTACAACTCATCTGCTCACTTACAACTGTTGAGTCTGCTGAACGTAGCCATTGTGTACTACACTCACAGCCGGCCCAAGGCACAATGCAAGTGATGCACAGCATCAGGGCACCACCATATGGGGGCACCTTGCAAGATTATTTGGCCACTATTGTCTTCAAAAAAGTATAGGAGGGCGCTGTAAAACAACTTTGCAGCAGGGCGCGGACTACCCTAGGGCCTGACTACACTTACTGAAAATTGATCATTTTAGTAATTTCATGTACTGTCCCCCAAGAAGAATTTTTTTAATTGAAATGATTTCATGCATTGATTTCATTTTTCATTTCAAATCTCATGTTTATTGAAATGTTATACCATCATCAAACTTATTGAATTACAACTAGCAGAAATTTCTTCTTCTTTCTGAATTTATTAAAGTATAAAATCATGAGATTATTTATCAATATTAAGTGATAATCTTGTGAGATGATGCCATTGGCATACTTACATGATATCATTGTGATGCAACTGACCAATAGATTGATATCATCTATTATGTCATGATGATTTCATGGGATCTTGTGATGACATCCTGATTCAAATAAAATCATGTACCATACAATTTATTTATTATAGTATTTGGAATCCAATGGCTTTTTGTGCCCAATTTTAATGTAGATTTAACCAGTGTCAGGCAATAATGACATCATCATCATAGTGACATGACATCAAAGTGATATCAGACAACAATGGTGTTTTGTGATGTCATCCAAATTTAGATATTATTCTGAAGGATTTAAATGAAGGCATTTTTGTTGCCACCCCAAAATGTCCTATTCCCTGGGACAATCTCAATCCAGGATAACCTATGTTACCAGTATGGTCAAAGGAAGTCTTCATGCAAAGTTTGGTCTGGAGAGATCAAATGATACAGAAATCTTTGCAGAACAAACAGACAAATATTGCATTTTATGTACACTGACTTCTGGATTAATTAATGTTTGACATATTTGTAACATATAATCTACTTGTATTTTTTTCTTTCATCTTGGTTACTCAACTCATTGCATATTATATACATTGATAATTTGATTGTATTTATAATTGGTATCACAAAAGTTAAAAAATAGTTTTTCCATCATTTGAGCTGTTTTCTTTTGAATAATATGTTATCATAAAATCAGTTTTATCAATGACTGTTTTGTTTTGTTATAATCTAATATAGCATCTGGCTTTTTGCAATTTTGTGTTCCTTATATTTATTAAGATAATGTATAGTGTCTTAGTAAAATTTAGATATGAAAAATTCATAAATTTTGGGTATTTCCGCCTTTCAATGATGGGTTTTGAACCAAAACCATCAAGGACTACCTATACTATTTAACATTTTTGACTAAATCACTCTCATCTTTGTGGATATTTATTGTTAGCATATGGATTGCTTTTAGTCTATACAATATTTTTTTATCAAACAAATTATTTCTGAAATCATTATTATTGTTACTATTTACTATTATTATTTATTATTTTTAAGAATAATTTTAGGATTACTTTATGATATACTATACATTATACAAGATGATTCACCTAAAGTGTGACAGGCAATTTTCTCCACAACTGCACTAGATAGGAAATTTAATATGAATATTTTCCTGTTTAGATCAAACAATATTTTACTTGATGTATGACTTATTATGTTGTGATGTCTGTAAATAGGCAAAATCAGAGTGTACTTTAAAATTTTTGTAATAATGGCATCTTTCTTATCATCAATAGAAAATTCTATTTTCATTAAAAAAAATTTGTTTGAAACATTTTTCAAATAAATTAATAATTTTTGATATAACAGTGCATTTAAAATCCAGGAAATAGTAAAGCCACCTAAACCTTTGTCCAGCTGCTCAGAGATAGCGAGAGCATTGGTATCATGTACAGCTGATATGATAAAATAATTAAAACTATATCTTAAACAGAATTAGTTGATATTTCCCTGTTGTCTACAAAATTTTTCCAGTTTTAAGCATTTTATAATTCATTGCATGAAAAATTAGATTTTTACTTAAAATTTCAAAAATATCATTTATCTCACTCAAAAACTAGCTTTATATATTAGATTACAAAATCAACAAGATGGGGTAAAAATTCCAAATTCTACTGAATGGTTCCATTCAAAACATTTGTAAAAATGTAATTTAAAAAAATATTTTGGCAACTGAAAAAATTTAGAAACCACCATCAAAATGGATATTTTCACATAATCAACACAAAAAAACAAGCTTACATTAATAAAATCAGGATTAAATTTTTAAAAATTCTTTTTATGGTTTTTTTTAATCACTTTGTTTTGACATCTATACTTGTCAATGGCACACAGATGTAATTAGGTCATGATGTCTATACACATGAAAGGTATTGCAGGGGTTAATTAAGCAATTTATTGTTTTACAGAAATATCATTTATGGATTTAAATTTTCTTATCTATGCTTAAAGTATGCTCATAAGTTTCATTTGTCCATTCTATTTTCTAATGCACCCATCATGTTTATCAAATTTAAGTATTGATGGACTTGTGCAGATTTTGATTTATGTTGAATATTTTGGATGAATTAACTGCATAAGTTGGGACTTTCTGTATATATAATTGTCAGAATGAATTAAATTGAGTTATTATTGAAGGTATTAATCACAAGATCAGGACATCATTTAATAATTTAAATTCTGATAAATTTGTAAATTTCATTTTTAATTATGCTTTTATTTTAGCATAATAACAGTTCTGTTATCTAATATAAATTGAATAAAAAAACCATATTCTAAGAGATTATATATTATTTTGGGACTCATTTTAAAATACCATTATAAAATATTTTTTGACAATGATAATAATAAATGAAATGTATTTTTGCACTTACAAGTTAGTCTGGTTGACAAACCAGAACTGCAACACAATTCTTATATATGCATTTGCTTGATGTCAACATAACAGTAGGAACATATTTGTTTTTGTTTGTGAAATTTGTTTTCTATACACTATTAACAAATTATAATCACATGATTTAATATTTACAATTATTGTTTATCTAAATTATATATTGAGAGCATATTATTCAAATTTGGATAATCTTTAATATTTCAAAACTATTAAAGACTCATATTTATTTGAAAATTCATTGAAAGTAATATATTTTTTTAGTATGTAAATCTGAATAAAAATAATTCATTCAAATAAAAATGAAATGATTTTATTTTAAATCACATTTCCTAAATTATCTACAAATATATATATTCTTTCATTATTTTATACCTATTATGAGCATGATGTATATATTATAATGGAATGAAATACAGTATTTAAAATATATTAATTTTCACTAGCAGAGGTTTTTTCTATACTAGGTGGTACTACAGCAGATGCAGCATCTTTCCAGGAGCGACCGCTAGGTGTTCGTTTTTTTAGTTCTTCTTCTGTTTGCCATTCTACTTTTTGTTTGTGTTGTCTAACTGCATCCCATACACGATCCATTATCATCTTCTCTGTAAGTATGCCATCTTGAGAAGCATATGCTGCAGCCTAAAATTTTTAAAATTATCTGTTGAATTTATATTCAAACATACAATATGAAATAATATTTTATGCTAATTATTATTTTATATTAATTATAATATTATAGTAGTAAATATTTAATTACTGTAATATTATATATTTTTTTAATTTCTATTTGCTTATTTCATTTTATTTTATTTTTTTATATCAATATGTTGGGGATATCATACAATCAGTTATGTGATATCCAAGTTAAAAATCTTTGAATTAAATAAATTATGTTAATTAAATATCATTCAGAGTTAACTTTTAGTTTCTATAAAATACCGTATCTGATTAAGAAGTTTCCTTGCAATATATATTAATTTTTATATTTATTAAATGAATAATTATATTTCTTAAATATTAAAAATAAAATAAATTTTTAGTAATTCATTTTTTCTTTACTGTACATTGATCTTCTACACTAAATCCAGTTATATTATTTATCATATTGATAATGAAACGTGCTGGCTGGTTGGATATCTCTTTTGCAGTCGAACTACTGTTCCGATTTCTATAAATAGGGTATCGTTAGAAAAATCTAATCTTCGGATTTCTGTAACAACCAAAAGTTTTTGCCATAATTTATAATTTAAAAATTAAGAAATGAAAATCAAATTAAAATTGTAGTTTTTAAAAAAGACAAAAATCTGCAGGTGGCGCTGCAGCCTAATAATGGCTGTGAACTGATGATTCCAGATGTTAAAATCTATGCTCACCACCTAAAGAAGCGATGACTGTGTTGAGCGTCTGATGAGCTCAACGCTGATTGACTTGTTGAGTTTTGGAACAGTTTGCGGTAAATCTGTAGAATCGCTACTTTTGCCGTAGGAGCTAAAATTTTGACACGGGACCGGAAATGACGTAATCGGGAGGCTTAATCTGACTTCCGATAATGGTGCATGCACAAAAAAATTCAAAGTAAAAAATTAAAAAAACAGGCTAAAATAAAATACCTGCCTCGTCTACCGCCGGGTCGCCGCCATGACAGTAGCCTTTCGTTCCTGTATGGCGACACGTTTGGCGCGGGAGTTCGCACATGCGCAGAAACATGGACTCCACCCGCTTATTCTTTTATTATAAATGACAATTTTATCGCTACCAAACTTAATTTTATTAAAAGCAAACGTTTTTAGTTAAAAATTATTTAAAGAAGTTTTTACCAATAATCTTCGGTATACCTAATCTTCTTTATTGCCAAATAATTTTGGGGTGTTCTTCGTTGATCTTCATATTGGCATATTTATTTCTTGATATGATCCACCATTTAATCCACTGCCATGATGAGTCAGTTAACCAGTATTTTAAAAAATTTTTATTTAAATTTTTCATACAGGTTTAAGTTTTTATACATTTGTTAACTGAAAAGAAAAATATAATAATTAATTAAGATACTAAATGGGTTTGTTTATAATAAAATCAGACTTACTATTTGATTTCTAAGAAACGGGATCTTCACAAATGATCTGTAAATGTTAATATTCTATGCTTTTTAAAAATGCAATTAAAAAATTTTTACTTATAATCGAATTATCTTTTACTGAAATTTATTAATTCTAATAAAAATACTATTATAAAAAATAAAACACTTACATTTCACCGAGTAAAGATGGAGAGGAGTAATGGAGGTGACCCGTGTAGAGGGGGACGTCGGCAATAACGGAAGTAAAGACATTTTTTTTTTATAGGAGAGTTGGATTTAGGAGGTTTTGGTTTATCGCAATTTATTATTATTCCAGTCGATAAACTTTTTTTTCGCGCGATAATTTAAAAAAATAACGAGTCATTATAACATTAGGGTAATTCGATAGAGGGTTGGGATGAATTCAGTCACATAAAAACAACTAACAATTTTTTTCGAGGAGTAAAGGAAAAATTCTTTATCTAAGAGATTTACAACTGGAAAAAAATCTTGAGAATAATTTTATATAAAAATAGAAGAAAAAAATTATTTCCTATGAGGCTTTGAGAAACCAACCCCTCTCGGGGCCACTATCATATCTGAAGGACAAACTTTAAGAGAAAAATAAGGATTAATCTAATAAATCGATTAAAGTTTGCAAGTAACTTAAGGGGGTGGTGGATCAACTGAATCCATACTAGAATTTGCAGTCTCCTTGGAAGCATTAGATTTAGATTCTTAGAATATAGAAAGGACAGACTCTGTAAAAAATAGAAAATAAACATAAAAATTGATTTATCTAATAAATCAATTAAAACGTTACTTACAAGTGACTTCAGGGAGTGGTGGATCCACACTAGAATTTTCAGTCTCTTCCTTGAAAATATTAGATTCTTAGGAGAATTTTTTCTTCCATACTATATAAATAAAAATTATTATTAAAAAATTACTTTGAACCAAAAATAATGATGCTTGTTGTGAAATATATATTCAACCATTCATTCATTAAAATTTGTGTGTTTAGTTCATAAGTTTAAATAATTCATTCATTAAAATTTCATCTTTTGTTCATAGGTTTGAAGTTTTCATTTTTTCATCTTTAAATTATATGAACGTGAATGACAGACAAAAAACGAGTATCGACAGCCAGCGTGTAAAATAGGATTAAATCTCAGGACGATACAGGAATGAAAGGCTACTGTCATGGCGGCAACCCGGTGGTAGATGAGGCAGGTATTTTAATTTAGCCTTGTTTTTTAATTTTTACTTTGGATTTTTTTGTGCATGCACCATTATCGGAAGTCAGATTAAGTCCCCGATGACGTCATTTCCGGTCCCGTGTCAAAATTTTAGCTCCTACGGCAAAAGTAGCGATTCTACAGATTTACCCAGTTTGCTCAGATATTTTACTCATCATTGATTAGTCTGTTGATGTTTGGAACGCACCCATAAATTTCAATAACTATACAAAAATAACAATCACGATATTCGGAAATAAAATCATTTGGAAATTTCAACAATAATGTATATTTCAAAATAATCATTAATTTAAACAAAATAATCAAAATTTGAATTTTTCCTAAAATAATTCAAAGAAAAGGCTGTATAAGAAAACTGAGTAAGAATGGCTGGAATGCCGCTTTATAGCTTCAAAATGGCTTAAAGAATTTGTACAGGTTAAGTATTGCCAATTGATGTAATTTGGTTAAATTATGCACTCTTAATTTCTTACAAAAAAGTTTTAAGTTTGATCTTATCTTAATTGGAATAATTCGATTAATGATTTGAAAAAAAATAATAATCCTGTAGTGACTACTTATTTTGTCACTAGATGGCGACATGTACGAATAAATGTCATCGATGGTAAAGATACAGGATGTCGCTCTACAAGCTTTATTTCCAGGCTTACTTATTTAGTTGTTTGATTGGTTATGCATTATCCATCCAACGAAAGAAGACGCGTGGATATATTCTTTTTAAGTTGTATTTAGGACTGACGACTAGTAAAATGGAATAAAGTACTTTTAACATTAACTATTTCAAACAATTATCAGCTAATAATAAGGTACTGTATATCTTTCACAACTGGAAGGGAAGCAGGTTTTTAAATTAAGAGCATATAGCAGTCTAGAAAATCTGTGCAAAATTTACATTATTTTTAAGTTTTTAGTTTTTTAAATTTATCACATTAACAAGTAATTTTGAAATAAAATACTATAAACGTAACATTTGTAAGTTTTCAATAAAGCACAATTACTTTCATTATACAGTACCTGTATAATATACAAGTATAATGAAAATATAAGTATATTAAAATAATGAAATATAATGAAAGTATATTTTACTATAATATACTATATTATAGTATTCAGCAATCATTGTAGACTATATACATGTCGGTACATTATACTATACAGTGGGTGATCGGTTAACGAATAGTTCGGATAACGAACACTTTTTGAAAGATTTTTATGTTCGGTTAACGAACACATGTTCGGATAACGAACACTTCACAGAACAAACTGTGGGACCCGCGGACTGACCGAATGACAGATCAGCCGGATGGCTGC
>AYEL01048735.1:0-33121 GCA_000484575.1 Olivierus martensii
TTAATCACTTCCGAAAAATCCTGAAGGAGAGAGAAAAGCAATCGATATTGGACAAATTCTTTATCGGAAAATAAACATATAGATGAAAATGCAAGATTATGTATGTATATATTATTGTTATTACATAAAAATAAGCATAGTAAGAAATTATATAATTTTTTATTTATGTTTTTTTGGGTCTCCGGAACGAATTAATCAAATTCCCATAGAATGCTATGTTAAATCGATGATCGGTTAACGAACAATTCGGATAACGAACATTTTCTTGGAACGGATAATCCGTTCCAAGAAAATGTTCCAAAATTCCGTTCCAAAATTCGTTAATCGATTACCCATTGTATAATGTATAGGCTAGTTTATTCGTAAGATTTCATTCGTTTCAAAACTAATTAAATCATAATTTATTTATTTTTTGTGTGAACATTGTCTTCCTTTATTTAAGTATATAAGTCAGGGGTGGGCAAAAGGCAGCCCGCGGGCCGGATCCGGCCCGCGAAGGCATTTTATACGGCCCGCCGCATAAAGTGGCCCATATCCTCGTGTGGGTAAGGGGTTAGAATATTCCCACCGTCTGACCCCGCGTGTCGTAAAAGCCGACCTCGTACTATTCGGTGGTTGTCGCGTCCGTCACTGGGGTCTCATTCGCGGGTCCCTACACGGAACCGGGACTGCTGGCGGTGCCCAAATCCGTCCCTAGTGTCTGCAATGGGACCCCATATGGACACCGGACCGCCCGGCGGGTACGCCCGCCTCGCACCAAATTTCGTACCAACTCGTATTCGGAGGAAAAAGCCCCAGCTAGAACCTCCATATTTTCGCGTTAAAAAAAAAAGTGGCCCATATTGTAAAATTCAACTCGAAAAGAAAAAATAACACAATGGATACTTTCGCTAGTGTACATGTACACTACTGACTGTGAATTACTCCAAATTTTCATGATATAATTAACCATGAACACAGTAAATTTCACCATTCACATTAAGTTGTAAATTTTTTACAAAATTTATATAGATATCTAATATTTTGTAACATTCTGATGTAATAGATTGTTAGCAATCATCTAGCTAATATTTTGTAACATTCTGATGTTATAGGTTGTTAACAATCAATCAGTTTGATAAAATACTTATGTTTTTAAAGAAAATTATCTGAATTTATTGATTCGTAGGACGAATTATTTTGTAATGTTTCTAATGAAAGAAATAGTTTCTACGGATTCTTTTTAACTCTTTGCATACAAACAAAAATTAAGAAAATAACACAAGAAAAGTATATTTTAATAATATTATTGATACATGAATATATTCTTTGTCTAAGTATCACAAAAGCAGCTACACACGATAGCGAGATTAACAAGAACGTGTTCAGATATTGGCGGATATACGTGGAGCACCCATCATTTTTATCCCGTGTGATGGTGAGAGGAATGTTTGTGCAAGAATCAATCTTGCTTGAACGTTTAACAGTCATTTTATGTCAAAGTAGTTTTATTAATTATTAATAGATTAGCTAATGAATGTTATCATCAATAATTTCATTTCATAATTACATAATGGCGCCGTAAGATTAAATTCGCCCTTAGGAACATTTCAATTTTTATACGGCCCGCTTCATCCTGAAGATTATTTATTCGGACCTCGGCAGAAAATAATTGCCCATCCCTAATATAAGTGGAATTTCTACTCTTAATTTTGAGGTTGACATTTTAGGCATCAAACTGATAAAATAGTTTTATTTAGATTAACATAAAAAACAATTTTTTATATACAGTTTAATATTACATAGTATATGTATATTGTATGAATTATTATTATTACTAGATATACAATCTTTTTTAATCATTTAGATATAATTATTTACATTAAAAATTATCATAATAAGTATAATACAAATCAATTTTTTATATACAATTTAATATTACATAGTATACGTATATTGTATGAATTATTATTATTACTAGATATACAATCTTTTTTTAATCATTTAGATATAATTATTTACATTAAAAATTATCATAATAAGTATAATACAAACTTAATAATTTTTTGCTGCTCACCCTTACGCAATAAATATTTTTTAATCATCACATTTAATAGTCCTATAACAGATTCTTTTACAGGAAAATTTTCGTCCACATGTACTTAATATTTTGCGCAATATTCTAAATAAACCTTTTAATATTGTGTATATTATATATATATACATATATAATATTCATATATTATATCCTCTTGTTACGAATATAATTCGTACTTAAAATATACTATATAATTATATTTATCTTGTTCGTAACTCAGATACTGTTGATATTTGCTCCGAAAACTACTGAAATAAATTTATATATAGTGTTTTGTAATATATTTCATAATTGTATCAATTAGAAGTTTCTTATTTCACGCTGGATGGCCGCATGGTAAAGCTGTAGCTTACCATCCTGGAGGATGAACTCCTCCAAGTTTTAGGAGGGGTCCGTGCCATACCCATTGAACCCCATCCTGTAATCATCCGATTGGCCCATATTGGGTATTGGCCATCCCGTGATGGGCTCTATAAGTGATCGCCGCCAGATATTGTATATCTCTCGTGTGTGCCGAGTGAAATCCCGGGCCCCGGTACGAACCAGGTTTCGGGCCCATATATATATAATAAATTCTTATTGTTAGGAAGCGGCCCGAGCCCTTCAATCTTCTACGGGCCGGGGAATTTGTCCCCTCTTCCCCGGCCTCTCGGCGCCCCTGCGTGTGATATGGGGGTTTAACCTACCTAGCCTAGCCTAACCTTATTTCACAGATTTGAACAAAAAGTTCCGATTATAAAATGATAATTTTTGTGTAATCGTCGCTATCTTGAAATACTGCTGTAATAGAATGTGTAATTTTACGTAATGTTAGTTGTTAGTGCTTCTGCAATCATATTGTTTAAAATCACAGAAGAATTTTTGAAATTTCACGTTCGTAAGTACGAATGTTCGTAACTAGAGGAGCGCGTGCATATTATATGTATATATTATTATTATTTATTATATAAAATTAATATAATATGAATATATAAAATAATATGTATTAAAATAAATACATTTATCACAATTTCCCCTAAATAAAACGCAAAAATATACAAATATCACACAAATATATATGTTATAAATAGAATAACTTTTTTCATCTCTTTATGTCATGTTTGATTAACTAAATTTTTCTGATATTATATAATTGATTTTTTTCTTAATTTTAAAGAAATTTTGATCTAGTTATTTCATTCTGTGAAGTATTGATGCTATTTTCATAATTTAAAAGATTCAGACGAGAAATGAGAACATTATTTATCTATTTTTCTCAAATGATATGTATGGAGTCTAGAAAATCTCAACAAAAAATTAAGCATTACATATTTTGAAATACTAAAAGTAATACCAGAAACGTATGTTGAATTTTTTAAAAATTTCATGTTTATATATTATATACAAAATCTTGAAATTTGATGCATGTTTCTTTTAAGTTTTCTTTAGCATAACAATTACTTTTTAATGAAAATACTTTTCTGAATTAAATAAATAAGTTAAGATAAAATTATAGATATAATTTTATGTATTAATTCTCTTACAAACGAATTAAAATAACTATAAAAAGTTATCGTGTCTTTTGAATGATTTTGCTTTTAAAATCATATCTGAGGCTTTCTCTGCGATCATGATAATTGGAGCATTAGTGTTTCCTGAGACAATAGTTGGCATAATAGAACCATCCACAACACGTAATCCTGATACTCCTTTCACTCTGAAAATAATCAAGAAATTTTAAAATAAGAATATATTGCTTAAAATAATGTAGTGAAGAAGAAAAAATCACAAGAAAAAAAGTAAGAATCGGTTTAAAAAATGATATTTATCATTAATTCAGTCAGATATAACAATTTTTAAAATTAATATCAAATTTAATTACCGTAACTCCGGATCTACAACAGTTGTTGGATCTTCAATTGCACCCATCTTACACGTTCCAACTGGATGAAACATGGTGGTAGTTAGATATCTAGCCATACATTCCAGATATTCGTCGCTATACTTTTTAAAGTCATTGCAGCCTGGAATAGTTCCAGAAAACATTCGCGCTCCATATTTTTTAAATGGTTCCAGTTCACCCAATTGTATACTCTTCTTCATTCCTGAATTGAATAAATATTCATAAGTATGTTGAGAATATTATGCAAACATTGAAAGTTGTTCTTTCAGGAAGGCTTTTGAATGAAAATGTATCTATATGGAGGTATTTTTAAAAATTTTTATGACAGACAATAAGAGAAAAACTTTGTCTTCTATAATTCCATTGATATTCTTGAAATTTCTATAAATGCTGCTATTTAAGATACAGTTTTGATCATTTAGATGAGCAACGTTGAAAAAAATGTTATCAAGGGAGATGACATTATATTAAATATAGAATATCAATAAAGCATCCCAAAGAATATGCTACATTATTTATGGGATGAAACGAAAACTTTTGATAAATATTTTGTTACTATTATATTTTTGAATTTATAGATTATTATTGTTTTTTTACAGTAAATTTCCTTTATGAAATTTGTCATTTGAATTTCTTCTTTGTATTCTGAGAGTTTGGAAGAACAACGATAATAATAATTTGGAAGTAATAATAAGCAGCAGTTAAAAGTAAAATACACAAAAGAAATATTTACCATCTACAAGAGTAAGAATATCTTCAGGATGAGATAGATAATTTGGTTGTATAATTGGATATTCGTAAGGATTATCGCTTTTCAATTTCACGTATCCACGACTTTTGGGATGAAGCAACACCGGAAGTATAGAGAACGAATCCTTATGAGAAAATGGCTCATAATAGGACTTCCATACCTAAAATTTGATTTAAAAATTTACAAATATATATATATATATATATTATTTTCCTTCTATACATTAGATCATACAAACTTTCTCATCTAATCCGATAGTTTCCATTTGAATTTTTCCTCCATCGGAAGATATACTTCCGGAAGAAAAATGCAATTCGATATCTGGAAAATCTTCTGACGAATTTGCATATTTTGTATTGATGAAAGCAATCCCTTCAACAGCATTCGATAAGGTCCAAGGTCCTTCGTGAAATTTACAAATTTAGAAAGTGATTTTTAAAACTATTTATTTTTAAGAGAATGTTATAAATACCTTTTCCAGCTGCATAATAAAGAATACTATTAGTTGTTGTGCTGGTGCGATATAATACATTTGAGATAGGTTTATCGATCAAAAAGTTTATGCCATGCGAAAAAATATGATCCTGAAGATTTAAACCTACAGGAAGTTCTGAAATGATTGGAATCTAAAAATATTCGATTAACGTTATTAAATGTATCATATAATTCTCCATATTTATTTTATTAATTTGATTATATACAACTATAGAAAGTATAAATTCGCACAAAACGCGAGCAATTTAGATCATTGATAGCTAAGGACAGATACTGTATGAAATTATTTTATTTTATCGCACTTGGAGCACTTACTATTCACAAGATCCAACGTAAGCCAATTCTTCTTTACAAAGAATAAAATAAAAATACTGTTTATAAATTTCAAGTCATCCCAAAAGTAATGTCATTTTTTATACTGTACTTGTTCAGACATGTCTCAGCTTGCCTACACATGAATGGAGTTTTCACAGCATTGGAAGTGTGTTATTGATTCAAATGGAACATGATTATAAAACATAATTTAACAAATTATTTATGTTTTATATCCTTTCAAAATTTAATGCTAAAAACGACATTACTTTTGGGATAACCTGATATAAATTAAATCAATATTATAGAAATAAAGACAAAACAAATTAACAAAATTTTATTACTGTATCATCTCTTATAAAATTATTATAAAAATTATTAAAAGACTTCTTTTAGTAATGCTATTAATAATTTTTAAGGAAACAGTTTTTATTTTAATAATTATTTATTTTCATAAAATTATTTTTCTCGAAGAATAACTGAGCAGAATAATTCAAAAGAGTTTAATAAAACGTTAACAAATTTATAAATCACATCAGATGGTTTCTATGATTCGAGATTCTATAGTTTTCAATGGTTCTATTTACAGTAAGACCCCGCTTAAAGCTGTTTCAATATAACGCGGTTTTTTATTTCGAATTCTATATTTTTTATTGATTCACTTTGGCGCAGTTTTTCAAATGTTATACTCACATAAATCCGAAATCACACTAATTTGTTGTTTTGATACTCCTATATCGTCTCCCATGCGTTTGATGTTAGTTCAGTGCAGTACCTAAGAATATTCTGTTGCGGCCACAGTTCACATTTATGATCTTTCATAAACGTTATTTTACGTTTAAAGTTTAGTACTATTGCGGAAATTATGGATCATTTTATACAAAATGATCAAAATTTTACTAAAAGTTCAAAGGCAAGACGAAGTGTCATGGATGCGATGTCTCGCTATCGACAGTTACTGGCTGAACGAAAGAGGAAAAGGCAAACGATTTTTCGTTAGACGATTCTTAACGAAAAAACAAAACGGATCAAACGAGGAAAAACCTTCCTCATCACAAACAAATTATTTACTTGAATATTTTTGATTTTCATGAACGATTTATGAATACAAATCGATATTAGCAATAAAAATGTCTATAATAATGTAATACAATAATAATAATACATGTTACAAAATAAAAAAAGATACGTATATTTTTTAACAAAACGGATCAAACGAGGAAAAACCTTCCTCATCACAAACAAATTATTTACTTGAATATTTTTGATTTTGTTAATGATTTACGAATACAAATCGACATTAGCAATTAAAAAATGCCTATAATTAATGCAATACAATAGTAATAATACATGTTATCGATTTATGAATACAAATCGATATTAGCAATAAAAATGTCTATAATAATGTAATACAATAGTAATAATACATGTTACAAAATAAAAAAAGATACGTATATTTTTTATTCTCAGTCCCGTTTCACCTATTCCCATTATTTGCGTGTTAAGATAACCGCTTTTAACGCTGTTTCGTTTAGCGCTTGGTGTTTTGGAACGTATCCCCCCGCATTAAACGAGGTCTTACTGTATTAATTTTTCGTGTGAAGGAATTTATTAAGATATATATGATTAATTAAATGATTCCGAAACATGTTGATTTACTTAATAATGTATTGATAATAAGAAACAAATACTGTATAACAGATATCTATTATTTTTATTATATACAACATTTATCTCGGTCGAAATTCAATTTGCTATAACTTTCGTTCTACCTTAAAATATTATTACTATGGCATTTATATTTTAAAAAATTATTCAATATAATATATAATTCCAAATTTGGCTTCAAATCCAGATAATAAAGTAACTAGAGCAATTTGAAATTAGAAATATCGATAGAAAAAATGCTTTTTTGTTGTTCTCGTCGTAGGTCTGCAGGTGGCATGATTCAAGTGATCCCAATGAAATTTGTATATAGGGGTTCCTTAGATTACATGATTCAAGATTTTCTACAGATCTAAGATTTGGGAAGGTGTTCTAAGATTTTCTGAAAATTTTATCTTAATTGGATCAAAATAAAGAGGTGTTCTCCATAAACACCTTTATAGGTTGCAGTTTTCAGTCATTTTCGACAAAACTTGGTTTATGGGTATATTCTAACTTATTTAATGTCTTCAAAAATTTTTGACCCGATCAAGACAAAATAAAAAGATATAAAGAGATGATTTTTTCTGCCAATATCGATATGGATTACGACGCTTAAGAGATTTCGACCAATTCTAGAATGCTGATCTTCCTTATGTTAATTAAGGGTCTCTGAAAATTTTATCCTAATAGGGCCAAAATGAAGAGAGTAGAAAATCCTTTCAAGGTGAATTCATCTACGAGTAGCATCTCTCAACACCAGAATTAATAGTTTTGATAAAATTTGGTTTATAATATACAGTGATACCTCGGTTCACGAATAGAATCCGTTCCTTGACCCTGTTCGTGATCCGAAAAATTCGTAATAGGAATCAATTTTTCCCATTGCAATTAATGTAAATCCAAATAATACGTTTTTTGTCCTAGAAAAAAATTTTTAACATGTTATGGCTTTATGTGTGGAAATAATACAGAAAGGAAATAAATATAACAGTAATATTAGAAGAAAGCATGTTTAACACCACCTTCACTAACACTTTTAACTTTTTTGGGAGCCATAATAAGGGATAAATTTAATTAAATAAAGAAAAAAACTAAAATATCAACACTTGTTGGAACTTTACTGTACCCATATGAGCTGGGCGAACTGGATTGCTGCTGGGGGCGAGGCTGTGCGCAGGGTTTTGTGCGCCGCGAGTCACGTGCGCTCCATGCACTCCGTGCGTGTGTGTTCGTGAACCGAAGCATCGTTCGTAAAGCGAAGCAAAATTTGTTCGCAAATGGTGTTCGTAGACCGATTTGTTCGTGAACCGAGACGTTCGTGATCCGAGGTATCACTGTATTTCTTGTATTAACATCTCTGAATAATACATGATTAAAAATAGGCCCTATTATTTTTGTTCTGGCTAAAAATATTTTAAAAGAAGGAGAAAGATTTTTTATACCTCAAATTTTTCTAATTCCTCTTTTGGACCAATACCTGACAGCATCAGGAGTTGAGGTGTATTTATGGCTCCTGCTGATAGGATAATCTCTTTCCTTGCATACACCGTATGAGTCTCATTAAAACGATCGAACTGAACAGCAACGGCCCTTTTTAAATTGTCGAATTTTATCTAGTAAATACATAAATAAAGAATAATTCAAGAAACAGAATAATAAAATTACAATATATTATTAACTAGTAATATCAGTAAAAAAATTTCTATGAGATTTTAAAATTTCAAGTAAAATTATTTTTATTTAATGAATGACATGATAAAATTGTAAAAGTTTTAAAAGATAAAAATTTTTCTAAGACTATAAATGGTGTAATAATCAATAGGTTTAATTTATTAATAATTTAAAATTAATAAAAATTTTTAATTCAATAAATCGTAATTTATTGAAAAATATGTGTAAATTTTTACTAATGATGTATATCATTATTTAATAGAATCATATTTCGTATTTAATAATCTTCTGTGCGTATTTTGGTTGATAGCATAGATTATCATAATCGAGACGAATTTTCTCGAGAATATCCAAAATAAAGATAGGTAAAGTTGTAAAACTTAAATGTTAATAGATCCCCGATCGTTGTTGCTTCAATCGAAAAGCGCAGAAATAATAGTTCTAAATGGTTATTTTTGAACAATTTTATTCAAGAAATATCGTAGTACATGAAATTAAATAATAGATGAAATGCATATACAGGATGAAGAAAAACTTCGTCGTAAAATTTTGTGTATTGACACATGAAATTAATAGATGAAATGCATATACAGGATGAAGAAAAACTTCGTCGTAAAATTTTGTGTATTGATAGGGGGCCTCGAAACAAGTCGTAAATGTCTGATGAACATATGGTCTAAATCGCACCGTTTTCGTGTTATAACTGTTTAAAGCTAGCCAATCACCATCGAGTACACAAAGTATCATGATGTGTCGCGTTGCCAAGATGTGTCGCTCACCTACTTCCTACTGAAGGCCATGACACACTGAACGCGACGCAAAGCGGTAAATGTCTGATGAACATATGGTCTAAATCGCACCGTTTTCGTGTTATAACTGTTTAAAGCTAGCCAATCACCATCGAGTACACAAAGTATCATGATGTGTCGCTCACCTACTTCCTACTGAAGGCCATGACACACTGAACGCGACGCAAAGCGAAGCAAAGATGACAGAAAAATTTGCATCCTTCGTTTCGGCGTTGCACTGCGCAGCAGTCTGTCTACATTGCAGTCGAGTTACTTCTCATGTTTCATGGATTTGCCGATAGAGATCGTTTGCGGAGTGTGGCTGATTTGTTATTAGAATGAAGTGATCGTATATTTTCGGTGTTCTTTTAATCTCATGTGATATGGATATGGTCTTTTTTGTACTTCTAAAACAAATTCTATATCTGAATCCTAACCACACGATTGAACTTTCGCCATTTTCCAAGTTAATAAAACATTCGTTTTTATTGGTTGATTCTTCCTTCGCGTCTTGCCGCACCGTATTGTTCGCGTGTGCTGATTGGTCAAAGTTCAACTTTTTCTTCTCCTTTCGCGCGGCCACGCGCATTAACTCGAGTAGCCGCACGGGAAAAGCTAGTCCAAGACACACTATACGCGCGTAACCGGGCGAAGTTACTTTCTTATGCTTCGCTTCGCGTCTCGTTCAGTGTGTCATGGCCTTATATAAGTAATAAGAAGGCGAGCGAGGCATCTTGGCAACGCGAAGCGTCATGACGCATGTTAGTGTGCTCTATGTGATTGACTAGCTTTAAAGGTTTATAACTCGAAAAAAGTGCCATTAGACCATATGTTCTTTAGACATTTTCGACTTGTTTCGAGGCCTCTTATCGGTACACAAAATTTTACGACGAAGTTTTTCTTTGCCCTGTATATACAAGGTGATTCAAAAAGATTGTTCCAAAAACTGTTAACTTGTACAGGATAAAATTCTGAATAAAAAATAGTCACGTTTTTTGATTTGAGGCTCTGTTTAAAAGAGCCTCAAATCAAAAATCCCTTTAAAGCTAGCCAATCACCATCGAGTACACAAAGCGTCATGACGCTGCCAAGACACGTCGCTTGCCTTCTTACTAGCCGGTAGTAAATAGGAGAGCGACGCAATGCGATGTGTCTTGGCAACGCGACGCGTCGTGATGCTTTGTGTATTCGATGTGATTGGCTAGCTTTAAACGGTTATATCTTTTAAACGGAGCCTTAAATCAAAAACCGTGAGTAGACTTTTTTACTCAGAATTTTATCCTCTACAAGTCTGTAAATTTTGGCACAATCTTTTTGAATGACCCTATATGTTAGTTTTAAATACTGTAATTATAATTTCATGAAACGTACCTTTGTTGCGAAAGAAAAGAGCAATATTTTTAAATTCGGGCGTTTTATTACTGGTTTTATAAAGGCTTTGCTGGTACTGCATCTTCTTCCTTTTCGTTTTGTCGATTGAGGAGGAGAAAAACCTAAAGTTTTAATAAAAAAAAACAATGTTAACACAACATAAAAGGCAAAAAGTTTTGTTAGAAGTATCTTTTTAAGTCGGAAATTCATTTTATTTACATAAAGTTACAAATAATAAGGATTTATTTCTTTGATAAATAATTTTATTCAAAAATTTACTTATTTATATTCTATAATATTTAATTAAATAAGTTTTAAAGAAAAGTAAAGTTTTTATATATGTATTAACACTGTTAAACTAATAAAATATAAAAATCTCTGTAGTGTTAATTCGCTTTAGCAGAGTTGACGGATGTTCGAATCTTGTTACGATCGAAACTTTTTCGTGATATTGAATGATACAAACAATCAACGATTTAATTTATTTTTTGAGAAATTTCTGAAATTTTAACCAATATCCCCAGACTCTTTATACAATACATGTCTATTAATAAAATTTATAGACTTTGCCTTTTTGAACCCACTCTTGGTAGCCAACTAGGGATTGTTTTTTTCCAGGATTTCGGTAATCCCGGATTTCCGGGATAAAAAAATGTTCTTTTCCCGGAATCCCGGGATTTCCCGAGATTTTTGTAGATGGAATTAAAACTGAATATCTCAGAGATATTAGAAAGCATGAATATAAATTTCAGAGAAACGGTTTGTTTACATCAGGGTTTTTCTTAACTGGGATAGATTATAGGTAGTCAGTAGGTTGCTAAAATATAAGCTGTTAATATTAATGGGGAGGGTGAATAGTACGCCTGCGCGTAGTTTCACTACGCGCAGGCGTACTATTATACGTGCAAACATTGAACAAAGTATGGTCATTATTATTATTGTGTACTTTTGTTGGCTGGGCCGCAAATATAGTCATTGTGGGCTGCATGCAGCCCACGGGCTGCGAGTTTGATACCCTTGGTCTATATGAACTGTAGGATCTCGGATAGATTTTTTTCTTCTTCTAATGGAATCCGAAACTGCGACTTCGCACCACTCGCAGGTGTCAAGTTATATATAGCACAAATAAACAATTGAATTAGACTTTGTTCGCAGAATTTAAAATAATAATCGCCGTATACGAAATGCCGAATATTTCTTATTCAAAGTCCGGAATTTCTAGTTTTTCCTAGTTAAATTTTATTAATTTTAATAATGATATTGTCGGATTTGAATTGATTGTAAAAAAATAACGTTTGACTGAGCTAATTAATCACGTGATGCGATGACGAGCTGTTTTACAGAGCTCTATTTTGTCGGAAGTTCACATAATCAGGAGTCGTTAACCAAAGCATGCATCGTTGACTAGTCAAGACATTTTTTCTTTAAAAAACCGCCGTTAACCAAAGCCGTCGTTATCCAAGATCGTCGTTAACCAAGGTACCACTGTATATTTATTTAACTTTTAGCAACTTTTCCTTTAAAAAACGCTTCTACATAAATGATATTGTGAATTTAAAACTCTCAGTTTAGATTATTGAAATATGATTAGCTACTTTTAGTAGTTTTTTTCATAATAATCTAAAATATGCATATCGAAACTCATATTTAATTAATATACATATATATTTACAATTGCGTTTATTAATATGCACAATTTAGTGCTATTATTTTTGTTATGCATAACATAATTTTGAAGTGTTCAATCCTATAAATCAATCGTTGAATTTTCTTCTGGAGTGCTCCAGATATACATGAATTTATTAAATCGAAAACACAATAATGAAATCCTAATTAAGAAATTAAAAAAAAAAATTTTATAAATTGGAGTATTATCAATAAATATATTTTAAATTTATAAGTCATATAACATTATTTTGAGAAAATGAATTAATTTCTGAAATGTATCTTTTGATAAATCATCTTCATTGATTATTTTAATTATAAATTAATGATGATTACAATTGTTATATTCGCATAAAGCAATACAAGAGTTAACATATAATCAACAAATAACAAAATTAATTAGGCCTATATCATTAAAATTAAAACATTACTTAAAATTTTTAAATAATAATTTTGGCAAATATATAATGGAGGCAATTTATTGAGACTTTAACCCTTAAATTTGTTAAGCAAAATTTATTAAATAACAAAACTAATTATATCATTAAAATTAAAACATTACTTAAAATTTTTAAATAATTTTGGCAAATATATATAATGGAGGCAATTTATTGAGACTTTAACCCTTAAATTTGTTAAGCAAAATTTATACTGCAAACAATTAATTATAATTGAAATTTAAACAATATAGTTAAATGAATATTATACATAATGAATAACCTACCTAGATAATTTTTGATTGTAAAGTGCTTCTTTTGATTCTCTATTAAGAATTGAAATCTTTCCTTTGAATAAAGATAAACGTACAACGCCAGTTACAATATCTTGACTTTGTTTAATGCATAATCTTGTATACTGACATTCTGGACTAAACCATAATCCTGTAAAACTTAAATCAGTTAGCGCATATGTATGGGCGCGTTCCAAACCTCAACAGCAAGTCATCAATGATTAGTCTCTTTTGACGTCAGAAATAACTCAACATCAGCTTGTTTCTGTTTCTGTTTGACGATGATAATGATTTGTTACACTCTCTAACTTTTAAAATCTTATCATCTAGCAGGAATTACTTTTTCTGCGACGTTAGAAAACGGTGTAAACCGATGCTAAAGAGTCATCGAATCTAGAAGTGGTGAGTGTGTTGACATCGGTTTACACCGTTTTCTAACGTCGCAGAAAAAGTAGTTCCTGCTAGATGATAAGATTTTAAAAGTTTGAGAGTGTAACAAATCATTATCATCGTCAAACAGAAACAACGACGTTAAACAGAAACAGAAACAAGCTGATGTTGAGTTTATTTCTGACGTCAAAAGACACTAATCACTGATGACTTACTGTTGAGGTTTGCAACGCACCCTATATAAGTCTATTAAATACACATAAAAATAGAGACCAGCTTACCGTTATATATTTGTTCTGAAAATTTCCAAGTTAAATAATTTTTCAGTTTTAATACTTCCTAAAATAAGATTTGAAATTATTTTAAAATAAAATTTCGACATTTATAGTGAAATATATCGAAAAAATTCATGTCAGATTGTTTTCATATCAATTATACAGTATAGGATATAAATGAATTCAATATTAATTTAATCTAACAAATTCTACTAAACATCTAATTTAATTTAATGTGATAATAGTTTCATTTTCATTTTGTGAACGTATATTTTAAAATAATTTATTTTTTCAAGCGTAGGTTCTTTCGATTTATAAAACTATCGAATCATTCACAATTTGTAATTTAATATTTAATTTATATGTTATTTTATAAAAATGCTTATTATATTGTATTAATTAAATTAGAGTCATAATTTCTTGGCATGAATTGTTATTTTAAAGAATTTTATTTAATTTATTAGCTAAAAATGCTAAAATCTCACCCGATCCATTGCATACACTTCTAGATCCATGTGAGTTTCAAAAAGAATTGTTCCACCTGGTGTTTCATAACAACCTATAAGTAATATTTGACAAATTTAATAGCACATTGGAAATTTGAATAATTCGAATTTGGAAGCTTAGAAACATAAATGAAGCATTATTTCGAATTATTTAGTTTTCAAATGTGCTATTAAATTAACTTATAATTTAAATAAGTAATTTAAATAGTTATTATTAACTTATAATTTAAATAAGTAATTTTCACTTGAATTTAATGAATACAAATATGTCAGTTTTCAAATTATTAACTTATAATTTAAATAAGTAATTTTCACTTGAATTTAATGAATACAAATATGTTTTCCATACATGTATCCATATATATATTTCCCATATGTTAAATTCAAAAAAGCATAACTCCAATCATCGACTTTTATGCCGTTTTAGTAATCAATTTATTATTATTATTTTTTTAATATACATTACAGAGTGGTGCGACTTTATTATTCAACTGCAACTTCACTTTACAGATGTGTTCTACATTATTTCCACATAAACTGGAAATAATGTACAAAAGCGACAATTTCTAATTTTCAGAGGTTTCAAACTGGCATTGATCGATTTTCAAAGAAATGGGTTATACCATAGCAATGTTTCCAACTTAAGTGGACCTTAGCCTCATAGTCCTTCATATAGATTGAAACTGTTAAATTTTCAAAAATAACATAATTTTTAGTAATTAATTTTTGTGTTCATTATTGTTACTTTTGAAAATATAACATTTCGGAAGATAAAATGTCCAAGAATTAGTTATATGTAAGGTCGCAGTTGGAATTATCCCAGTTATCGATTATTTTACTTAGATATGATATCTGAAAGATTTATAACTTTCTCAAATTCGTTTAGATACACATTAGATAGTTGGTGACCAAAATATGATTTCCACTGTAATATGCAATAATCAGTAACTCTTACGATATTTATTTTTATTGTAACATTAAATATAGAAATAATCGCATATTTGAACGTAAATTAAGTGATCCATAACCTTAACCATATTCCTATTAGAATATCAAATGTTATAAATTATCTACATAATTACTGCATTTAGTCGTGAAATATTTCTCCTTATATAATTTTTCTTCCAGGAGTTAGAAGAGAAATTAAGAAAAAATTTTGTAATTTCCCCATGTTGATTTTTATTAAATTGTATAATCATTAGCAAATAAAAGAAATTTATTTTCAGAACAAAATTTTCTTTATTTTGAATTTCCTCAAATACATTATTCAAATAGCGAATTAAAAGATGAATAAGTAAAACCAAAACATGCAGAAAAAGTTTCCTGGTAACAGACAGAAAGGAAATATCGTCAGTCAACTCTGATCGCAGGAAGTTTAATCAGTGTACTCTGCAATTCGTCACTTTATTTCTTTTAGATAATACTGCTAATACTGCTATAATAAAAATCAACAAAAAAAATAATAGTATCTGCTATATAAACAATAGAAATTTTATGCTATATATAAACTGTTTATTATATATGTATCCGGAAAATACGATACATTTTCTTCATACTGTAATTTATTTAAAATAGAAATAAAATCGTTTTTATAAATAACAGTTATAATTCAGTTTAATATTGCATTTCATAATATCATATGTAAAAACTGAAACATTT
Organism: Olivierus martensii; assembly: GCA_000484575.1. NCBI lineage: Eukaryota > Metazoa > Arthropoda > Arachnida > Scorpiones > Buthidae > Olivierus > Olivierus martensii. Next base: position 16,220 of record AYEL01048735.1, read on the forward strand.
CAATATAAAATACATTGTATTGCTAGACAGAGTATCAGAACCGTAAATAAGATGATGAACTTCCGGTAAAAAATTTATTCGTATAAATTATTTTTCAGAGTTCAAATATATGATGGTTGTCATTTTTTTTTAATTCTTATTTTCGAGCTAATAAGATATTTTCATAAATTCTTTATTTAAAAAGTCAGTTAATCTTCTCTTTTCATTCTGCAGAATATCAAAAAAAGAGAAGAATTAAAAGAGATAGATATGGTATTAATATATGAGAATGCATGCAAAATCATTCATATAAGCTCTATGTTATAACGTAAAAAATATGTACACGTGTTTACATTCTCGAGTGTAACGAATAACATCTGTAACAGGCAATTCTACAATCCCGTGATGTTCCTTATAAACCGAATTTCGCTCTATTTATTTAATTTAAGTTTTTCGCAGTCCATGATACTTTAGAGACATTATAGAGTATAAATTAATGGATCAGAGATCTACTCAGCACCATATTATCGCTTAGGATGACAAGGCCCAGAGCCAGAGCGATAAATTTGTAGAGGCACCATTTTTGCCAGAAATCAACTATCCATGCAAGGTTGAAGTATTTTTTGTTCATTCTACTTGCATAGATAATAGGGAAAAACAGACACGTCTTATACAGATTAGAGTTAGTCTGACTTGTGAGAAAGAATATACTGTTTTCCATTCCCCAAATGACAACATCGAAAATAAATACCAGATAATGGTGTGCTCTTCCATAATATAAGTGAGAAACAATACAGTTCTATACTATACTCGTATGTTCACTTACAGACTCGCTATAAATTGTTGTAACCTGTCGGACATTTTCGGCATAGTAAAACATGTAAAAGACTATTTAAGGGCAAATCTTACTGATAAAAAATTAAATTCCCTTTCTTTTCTGACTATTGAAAATAACTTAACATCTTCACTAGATTATAAAGACATAATTAATGAATTTTCTGTACAAAAGTGCAGCCGTAAATATACTCTATATAAAAAGATGCAAAAATATATTTATGCAGTAATTTTATTTTCAATAAAACTTGTAAATGTTCAATTAAATGATTTCATTTAATTCATAGTAAATCTTTAAAAACTAAAATAAATTCATTAGACCCAGAAATTATTTCTAAGCCTAGAAGCACCAAAATTTATAATCTGTCACTAGGTATACTGATGTATTGTTATTACGTGATATTCGTTAGTCTGGGAAAATGGTTAATCTGATAAGATTCTGAAATCAACGGTGTAAGCAAACAAATAATGAATCTGCAATATAGTATAATATTCTATATAAAATACTATATATTCAGAAGTACGAAAACTAGCACACAACTTCAAATAGTATGATATTAATATTGAAACAAATTAATCCTTATTATATATAATTAAATACATAATAAATTTGGGAAAAAATCGAATCATTTTCTTTCGTTAACGTTTTATGCTATTTTAGAATCAATTAGTGATAAATAAGAGATTAGATCATTCCAGAAGTCATTATGGATTGTATACATAACTTATTGAATCGATAAATAAATGAAAAGAGTAAGATGAAATACAAGATTTCTTTCAACTCATAAAATTTTTATGAGTGGAAAGAAATCTTGTATTTCATCTTAATTCACTATATAGAAAATTAGTGCTTTTCATGCCTCGCTTTCAATGAAGGAAGGAGTTCGATTATTCGAAACCAATCTCTCTGAAAAAGTCAGGAAATATGAGTCTCAGAACCAATACTAAATCCTCTAGATCAGTAGTGTACCAAAATTGGCTAAACTTCTGTATAAACTACCCCTCGCGTGCCAATTATAATGTTAATTTAATTAAAAACAATATATCAGTTCCAAGTTTTGAGTGCCAAAAACTTTTCCAGCGTGCCACTTTAGACATGCGTGCCATAGGTTGGCCATTCCTGTTCTAGATGGTCAGCGGAATTGGACGTATGGAAACGCTTCGATTTTCCACCCTGAAGGACCGCGTTCGAATCTCGAGTCCCATCCCTTGGAAAAATTTATCATATAATCCGGGCCCAGTCCATTGATCCCTGTCCTTCATAATCCGCTGACTCTTCGCAGGAGTGACAGTCTGTAAAGGGCTTGTTTCGCCTCGCCACTTCGTATTCTACCATGGATGTATTCTGCATGAGTGGAAAGTGGCGTCATCTATTGACCAAAAAATCCTCCAGATCAGGGCTGTCCAACCCGCGACCCGCGGGCCACATGCGGTCCACCGCTGTAATGAATGTGGCCCAACATAAAATCATAAACTTCTTAAAACATTGAGATATTTATGTACTTAATGAAGTTTTTATTATTTAAATAGACCTATCTATCTACATTTCCTATTTCTATTTTTTTAAAATATTTCTTATTTCAGTGATTAAAACTTATATTCTTGTCTAACTTATTAACTTCTTGACTTGCTTAATGATATAAATTTACTAGCCAAAAAAATAAATTTCTGAACCAAAAAAATCAAAAAGATTTTTTTGGTTACGACCATAATAAACATACATTGTTAAATTCGACGTTCTTGCCATGGTGGATATCATATATTATACGACCATAATAAACATACATTGTTAAATTCGACGTTCTTGCCATGGTGGATATCATATATTATACATTATTTAGTAACTTTTTTGCTTAATAATTATCGTTAGAATTAGTATATTTTATGTGCGGTCCGACACAATTTTTTTTTTTTTTTTTTCAAAAGTGGCCCAAGGAAACCAAAAGGTTGGACATCCCTGCTCTAGATGGAAGAGAAGCGGTGTTCTACGCAAACATCGACCTATATTTTGAAATTATTATATCCATATTACACTGAGTAGAACAGGAATGATAAATAACTTTTATCAAGGATTGGTTGCATGGAAGTGTTTTGGCTTTCTACCCAGAGGAAAGAGATTGAATCCAGATTTCACATCTCAAAAATTAAATGAGAGATTCGAGTCAGGACCGTCGATTACGTCAGTTCGGATAACAATATAAAAATATATCACTAGTTAATAATCAGCCAATGATTGGGTTAGGTTAATTTTAATTATATCGTCGAATTACATATGGGATAATTTTGGCGCAGCCGTTTTTAGAACTCGTCACAAAATTTTATTTTCATTCATTGTAAATAATTATATATAATAATCAAAAATTATAACGTATTTATTATCGTTATAATTATTATTGTTTCGATCGATTATCATCATTTTTATAGAATGCTAACAAAAATTTTTAACAATGTTTGATTTGTTTTGCAATGAAAAAATATCAAAATACTGTATATTAGAAGTTCCTTAACAGGCCGCCAATTTTAGGATGTTACAAAATTCTTTTAAAATGGATAATTACCCGGATCATCGATGACGCGGATTTAATGCTGACACTCCAAGAACATTAACGTTGCAGTAAATGATTCATTTCAATTTTTTTTTAATATTAATAGTAAATCCGTCAACTTTGCATATTAATACAGTCGGACCCCGTTTATACGCGGTTCAGTAACACGCGGTTTTACCATGGCTATCTTGATAAGCAATTGCTTGTTATATCACTCCTAGACATCTTCGTCATTTAAAGTTTTTGTGGTGTACTGTATTTTAATAAAAGTTTTCCAAATAAAGATATTATTTTATTTTTCTTTCATGACAAACTGAAATCACACAGAAAATTCATATCAATGTTGGAACTTATATTTCGCTCAATTTATATTAAATACAGTACTGTAACTCGGGGTTCACTTAACCCGCAGTTTAATAACCATGGACCCCACTACCGCGTGTTAACGGGGTCACATTGTAAAAATATTATTGTATTTAATTACAAAAATTATAATATTATTTTTAAACAAATTGATTAATTTTTTTAAATTAATTTATGCTTTTAATGATAAACTCAAACCTCTAGACTTCACTCCAATGTATCTATTTTCTACGATATCAATCCTACCAATTCCATGTTTACTCCTAAAAATAGAAAATAATAATTTTTAAAAAAGTTATATTTATAAATTTGTGTATTATAACATTTCAGTATTAAAGAATAAATTTAAAGAGTAAATTAATTCAGTTATGTCACCAAATCTGACAATAGATATAAATGGTGACCCATCACAGACCTCCCACTTTCCATACCTGTGTTGGAATCAACTAACAGTTTAATGATTAGTTCTCTCGGCTCTCTTTCTTATTTTATACTCTTTTTCAAGTAAATACGAGTATTACTGAACAGCTTCATGTAACTAAGCCGGTTTTGTGGCAAATTTTTTGTTTGTCATCTTCGGGATTTATTCTATTAACGAAACATTAACGATGGGCTTATAGTAGGATTAGTTCAATGACAGACTTTATTATAGGTTTGGGCAGATCGTGTTGATCTATGAAATCCTTTTTAGTATACTGTTTCTATACATAGACAGAATATCTATCTGTAAATGCAGTAGATATTAAATGACTTTGAATTCAAGAGTAAAGATCTAAAATGATTTTAACAATATCATGCTTAATATTAAAATATGTCTTAATAATGTAATATTCATAAAGTCTAAAATCAATAATATATAGCATGCACAATATACAAAATTACACCTGACGACAGCATCGGAAGGCAGTATTAAGTCTATGGAAGCGGCATATTATCAACTTTTCTGAATGTAATAATGCGCACGGAACAGTCGATTTCGATATAAAAAGAAATTAGCATCAATAAGAATGGTGTTTATTTTTATGTAATCGTGCCTCTGGGTTTATAGTTTTCAATTTCGAGTAAACATTCAATTCAATTTACTTCGTTTGACGACTAATCATGCAGCCTTTCGAAAACGATTTAAAATTCAACTCTCCGGCTTTTTATAAATTTTAGAATCGATTGGAATGTGCAAAACATCATTGCGCATCTGATCATCGTATATATTATACACATGTTAAAATCATGATATCGTAATTTATTCGAAGCTTATAGCTTATTTGTCAAAATTCTCATTATTTTATGGCAGTCTACTGTAACATCGGAAGAATTTAGTGGACTATATCATCGGTGTAGTGATATAAACGAACTTTGGTTCTCTCATTGACTCAATACTGCCTTCCGATGTTGTCGTCAGGCTATAGTAAAAAATTTTAATATACCCTATTTGATTTAGGTAAAGAAATATATCTAATGGCCGTTCTTTAGTTATTCCATTTTCAATATTGACGACTTTTACTGGAATTCCTATTAAATGAATATACACAATTATAATTTATCAAATTTTTTTTATTTAATAATAATTATTCATAATATTAATTAACATATTGATAATTTAATAATATATTAATACGTAATCATTCTACATATATATTTATTTATTTTTGGTATTGATTATATTGCAATTTATTGCTACAAATGGGTACAGAATGAAAAAATTTATATGATAAACCAATTTTTTCGACATCACTTTCCAATATTATTCATTATTGTACTAAATGGCAGGACTATTTCAGAGCCAATCAAAAGCTGTCCTCGTCTATAGAAGAATAGCAGGAATCTGTAAAATGCTATAATCGCGGGTTGGTTCCTGATTATTCATAAATTTTCCAAGAATGGAACATGGATTCGATCCGGATCTTTTTGGGTAGAAAGCTGAAATACTTTCAAGCAGTCAATCTGTCCAATAAGAAAAATCAACAATCTCCGTTTTGATCTCATCGTTACGATGAGATCAAAACGGAGATTGATGAGACCGTCATAATTCACGCATATTGAAGAACTGATTATGTATAGGATACACTCTCTTATATAAAAATGAAACTATTTTCCTTTTCATTTAATTCCTCTTTATAAATAAAGACCAAATTGATATAAAATATAATATAGTACAATATTTATAATTAGATTTTTCCAATTTAAAAATCTAGTATTCTAATTATAAATATTGATACTTTAATTTCATTTAATAATTATTTAATAATATTTGTTTAAATTAAAACTATTAAATTAATACTTGTTGCAATAAATTAATTGGTTAACTGAATTATGTGGCATATATATATATATTCAGTCAATCCGATTTTTAGCAGTTCTTACGATCAGAAAGTTGAAAAATTAGGGATCAACTGACTGAGTTGTCAAACCTCTGAAAAAATCCAAAGTTTGTAGTTTGGATTACGATCTCGTCATTCAGAAGGATATACTTCAAGATTGTTACTGGACAACCATGATATACGGACTGAGTTGTCAAACCTCTGAAAAAATCCAAAGTTTGTAGCTTTGGATTACGATCTCGTCATTCAGAAGGATATTCAGCATACTTCAAGATTGTTACAGGACAACCATGATATTCGTTTATATTATACAAGATGATTGAAAAGCATAAATTTTTTAAAGGGATACTAAAGGAACCTAATTTAACTTGTAAGTTGAATAGAGATATTTTTCAAATAGAAGCATGATAGTTTTAAAGAATAGTCTAAGATGCTAGCGCGCATGGACGGTTTTTCGACTGCTTAACCATGGCGGGGGTATTAGCCACTTTTATGCATCACATTGATTTTAATGGGAGCGAACGGACGGGAGGTCGAAAAACCGCAACATGTTCTATTTTCAAGGCGGCGCGCGGCGCGATAGCCGCTCTTCAGAATAGAACAAATACAAATGCGTGGGAGCGCGCACACGACGGTTTAACAACCGCTTCAATATCTTTCTCTCATCGGTTTAGGCATCATTATTCCGGTTTTAATCATTTATTTGTATATTATTTATCATATTTGTGCTTGTGTATGTGATATCAGAATGTATTATGTATAACAATTTGTCAAATAAATTCTTTGACATTCTAAAATATCCAAAAAAAATTTTTGGGGACAAACACCAATCATTGAATAAATTCCAAAAAAATTTTTTGGGGACAAACACCAATCATTGAATAAATTGTAGAATTGTCCTTTCAACATTGTTTGGCTTAATAATGGATGCACCAAGATCTTTTTTTGTCTACACCGTTTTCTTACCCGCAGTACTAAAGCAAATACAGCAACCTTTCCATCAAATCCATTTTATTCATTGCGAGTGAGCGTATTTTGCGAGGAAGCAACGGTATTTTATCATCATGATATGATTATTATGATAATTTTATATTTAAACTGATTTTTTGAATTTAAATTTTATTTATTACCCTTACATTATTATATTTTATTTATTATTGTTATTCATTTATTTAAAATAAATATTTTAAAGAACTAAATCAATTCTTTGAATGATTTTCATTTTTATCCAATGAATTTAAAATAAAACTTAAAATTCATTACAGTTTTAAATTAAAAAAAATTGTTCATTTAAATTTTACATCAAAATTAAATTTATATCAAGAAAAAAAATTTCAAATTTGAAATTTAAATGAATTTTAAGATTTTTATTTCATTCTCTATTTCTATTTTTTTAAAATCAAACGAATGATTTTGATAATAAATTAGTAATATTTTTAATAAAAATAATATTTATTTAAAAATGAATTGACTTCCTATCAGAAATATATCAGATTGAGTACTATTATTTATTGAGTGAGAATTACTTATTACAGTATGATGCTAAAATCACAAAATTTAGTTTTAATGGCTTCAATATTGAATTATTCATATATTTAAATGAAGAATATTTTTTTCTAGGCATAAATCATCGAATATGAAAACTTGATGAAACTGAATTGGTTTTACAGAAATGTTTTTCTTCTGTTCAATTTATTTATCGTAATTTATTTTATGGCAAAAAAAATCTATCAACTTAAATTTAGTTTACTGTGAAAAGGAAAACATTAAAATCATATCCAATTGTAAATGTTTTCCTAAACGAAAACTATTATACAGTATGTCGTAGTTGTCGCAACTATGACGAATTGCATCTTTACGGAAATGTTGCACCCAGATTATATTTCACTATCTGATGACTGCCGTGATTATTTTAAGCGTATGAAGTAATTTTTGATAAAAATCTTTCTAAAAGATTGATTTTTATTTTTTTTAATTCATGTTGTTTTATTTAGTTATACAGTATTATTTGTTTGTCTTAAAGAAAGAATGAAAAACTGATATTTTTTATTTAAATATCGTCGGTTTGGACACGAAGAGTTCCTAATAAAAATTCAAAATTTGAGTTATATCCATTGATGGTTAAATTTTGCATTGTCTAAACATCCTAAGCTAATGTAAAATTTAGGCTTTTACATTCCATCAATGGTTATAACTCAAATTTTGAAATTTTGTGGGTTAGATCCTTCATGTCCAAAGCGACGATATACATTTTCCAGAATAAATATTTTTATAATAATTTTAGCAAATATGAGTTAACGTCGTTATTAATTTATTTGAGCACGTTTTAATTTTGCAATATTATTTCATTATATAAAATTATTATTATATTCAATATTAAAGAAATTACCACGTTAAGTGAAACTTTCATTAAGCTTACACAAAACTACTGTATTAAGTTTTTCATATAGCTTAATGGCATTGCATAAAATATCTCACAATTCGTGTATTTTTATGCATCGTTTTAAGGTTTAAATCGAAATAATAATTTATGGCAGGGGTGGGCAACCTTTTTTTTGTAGGGGGTCGTATAGAAAAATTTATGGTGGGCCACGGGCCAAAACAAAAACAATTGTGTATAGAAAAATTTATGGTGGGCCACAGGCCAAAACAAAAACAATTGATATAGAATTTTTTTAAAAAAGAGAAGGTACAGATATGTAAGTATACATAGCGTTATTTAAAAAAAGAGAGAAAGTACAGATATGTAAGTATACATAACGTTGGTATTAGATATAATACCACGAGCCAAAACAAAAACAATTGATAATAATAGTATTTATTTAAAAAAGAGAGCATTGGTATTAGATATAATAAACCCCTAATTTATGGTCTTAAATCTTTAGAGGTCCACAACCTCGAGTAATAATTCAATAGTTATCTGTAGAATCAAAACTGCTGTTATACAGTAAATAAATTTAATTTAAATTGCATAATATTTACGTGTAATATTATCTCAAAATATGTGAATATTAGCGAGTTTGCGCAAAGGTATTTTCCGTTATAAAAAGACCTGTTATAACGTTACATCCTAATTTATGGTCTTAAGAGAGAGGTCCACAACCTCGAGTAATAATTCAATAGTTATCTGTAGAATCAAAACTGCTGTTATACAGTAAATAAATTTAATTTAAATTGCATAATATTTACGTGTAATATTATCTCAAAATATGTGAATATTAGCGAGTTTGCGCAAAGGTATTTTCCGTTATAAAAAGACCTGTTATAACGTTACAGCTCCCATAACGTCCTAAGCATAAGGGAAGCTTCCCGTTATAAGGTTACATTATAAAATAAAGTTATAACGGTAGCCAATCAAAGTAATCGCTCCCTTATAAAGGAAGCCAATAAGAATTGTACCTTCATGTAAATAATATCTACATTTTAAATTTAAATAACGAAATAAATAAATAAATCACCTGAAATGATGAGTCTATCAACAGTTTCGAATTTCGTGGGCAATTGAAGAGCATTATATAATTGTAAAATATCTGTTTTTTCAAATGTAAAAAGATGTCTAAAGTTCGAAAGTGGTATATCATTTATATTAAAGTTCGCTCTTTCATATAAATGTTCATGTTCCTTAGCTGTTCTTTTCATAGCTGTAAAAATAAAATAGTCTTCTAATACATCTGGATCAAACGCCATCATATTATATACATCCATGCTGTTTTTCTACTTTTTCTACCGTGAGAGGGACAGAAAATAGCCTCGATTTCAGCATGTTTATATCGTTATAAATATAAGGGAAACCATTTGACGCGCAAACGCAATTTATAATGTTTAACTTACGCTATGTATAACGTTGTAACCATAACGGAAAATACCTTTGCGCAAACTCGCTATTTTCTTGTCTTATTGTGTCAGTAATATTCTCAGTTTAACTCTATGTATCGATATGTTCAATATATGCTTGTTTTTCTACAAGTCTTAATGACTTGTAGAAAACCTGACAATGACTTGCTTTTCTACAAGTCTCTGTATGTGATTTTTATTCAAATTAGACAATACTGTATTTACACAATTTTTTGTGCTGATGAATAAACAAAGGAAAAAAATCTAATTCATATGACCTTTTATACTATTTCTGAATGGGAAGAATCTTACATACAAACCTTTTATGAAATGAATCTCCAGTATTTCAGGAAAATCGGGACAATTCTGTGGATTGGTTGTCATTGTAAATAGTCCTTCTGGAGGTGTTTTACTGGGGTCTTCTAATATGCCAGATTCATAACTGAAAGTATCATTTTATTATTTTTATAATAATTTTAAGACATTTTTATACAAAATTGTTATTTTTTTAATTCATTATATGTATACAAGATATTTTGAAAATAAAACATTCAGAATATTAACTATTGAAAGATATTTTTATCCAAAGTGCTTGCCTAAAAATTTTGAATGTGCTCCATCATCTCATTATACGTAGTAACCGTTTGTACAAAAATGACGAATGTAGGCCTAAGTACTGTACATTAAAAACAGATATCTCTGAAATTATGACTTTTTTGCATACTGTAGTTATTTTGAAATTATTTTAAAATAAATTTTTACAATGGTCTTATATAATCTTACAGGTTTATATTTTGAGTGGTTAAATATTTCAAAATTAAAACAACCAGAACGTAGCATTTTTAAATAAATGGTCACATCATTAATTATATTAAATGAAAACTTTATTTATATTTTCTATAATCTAAATCATTAATAAAAATTAATAAAAATAACATATAAAATACCTAATATGCATCAGATTTGCATCCATACTCCATGGATCTTTCGGAGTGACTGGGATTGGTATGTCAAACTTCTATCAGAAATTTTTAATAATGATTAAAATAAATAAATATTATATTTTCAAAGTAATTTATAAAATATAAGCGAATGTAAACGGTAATCTCAGTTTCTACAGTACATTCCAACATAAAAAATTGCTTAGAATAATCCTTTTATCAAACTTCATTTTAATAGAATACTACCTTCGGGGCTTTTATTTTATGTTAAAATACAGTAGAGTCCCGAAAACTCGGCCTAATGTGGACCGAAGGGTGGCCGAGTTTGTGCCATTTTTATACAAAATTGTTATTTTTTTAATTCGTTATATGTATACAAGATATTTTGAAAATCAAACATTCAGAATATTGAACTATTGAAAGATCATTTTTATCCAAAGTGCTTGCCTAAAAATTTTGAATGTGCTCCATCATCTCATTATACGTGGTTCTCATATTGAAACCATTAATAGACTGTACTTTGTATTTGATATTTTTGAGTTTCATTTAAAATAATAAATGTTTCCAATTTGAATTGAATTTTTGAGATACAAATATAATAGATATATGCTTTGTAAGTTACAAATGCAAACATATTGGTTTACAACATTTGAATGTTTATGTTACTTGATTTATTTATATTTTGTACATTGTTTGTTGATCTTAAGTATCATATTATTGATACAATGTCATTCCATGCTACAATATGGCATAAAAACATTGTGTAAGAGCAATCACTACAGTTCATCTTGCCCTGGGGAGGTTTTCATTCAAAATTTTTGTTAAAAAGTTATTTTCAGACTTATGCAAAATTTGTGTTATGAAAAAAATTTCAGTCAGATTATTTGCATAAATTGAGGAATGCTTGTATATTGATCAGTAATTCTGGATAAAAATGGTTTTAGGATTTAATTTTGATGAATTCTTAAGACTTAGGTGACTATTCTTGTATTCACTTGGGATTCATACTGTATCAAATAAATTTTTTTCTGTTACATTTAAATATTCTGAAAATAATATCAAATAAAAAGGTATATTCTTTATTTATTAATAGATATTTAAAGAGAAATTTTTTAATTTAAAATATAAAGCCATGATATATCATTTCAATTTGTAGCTATAGCCAGAACATTTTTCTACTTTTCCTAACATTTTACGAACAGTTCTCTTTAATCAATAAAAAAAGTATTTTCATCTGCAATCAAGTTTAAAATAGAGGTTTTACAGTAAATAATGAAGATTCATCATAAAATTTATGATTTTTATTAATTTTGAAAAGTTATTCAATTTTTTTCAAGAGAATTTTGTGATAATTCCAAATATACTTGTATGATTTTAATAAAAAATAAAATTTTAATAAAATATAATGTTGGAATTTGTTAAGTCCCACTCCAGTATTTGATGTCAAAAGGTGAAGTTTAAAGTTCAAGCAGGAGAACTTTTTATATAAACAATTACAGTATCGCCATTTTTTTTTTTTTTTTTTTTTTTTTGACATCTGCCATAAATGTAGTGAAACTTAGAGGGGAGGTGTTGGAATTTGATAAGTCTCGCTCTGGTATTTGATGTCAAAAGCTGAAGTTTAAAGTTCAAGAGGGAGAACTTTTTGTATAAACAACCACAATATCACCTTTTTTTTTTTTTGACACTCTCCCATTCTCTCTCTCCTGTCTACATTCCTGTTTGGGTGTTCGTCTGTACTAGCAGCACAACTAATGCTGCATTGTCTTAGTTAGTTAATAAATATTTTTATGTGTTAAATAGAATGGTGGTTTTAAGTCATTTCCTCATCCCAAAACAATATATAATATAATAAAATATGATTTTAATAAATAATAAAAAAAATAATTTTTCATTTCTTGAAATCTATTATTTGCTTAATTAAAGTAAAGTAATTATCTTAAAATATTAATCAAATAAGTGATATACAGGTAGTTCTTGGTTTAAAAATTCCTGGATTACAAGTTTGTTTTCTAATAGTAAGTATCAAGAAAATCAAAAATATGAACATTAATTGCAATAAATAAATGCTAAACATTCATAAAAAGGCATTTAAACCATGTATATAACTACAAAATAAAGTAGAACTGTATTGTGTAGCTATATATAGATTTATAATAGGAATTTCATTGTCTGCTATGAAATTGGAAAAATCAAAAAGGCAAATTGAGAAGTGGAAGTAGCATGCATTTTAGTTACCATTGTTTCACTGGCAAATTATGTAAATAACTTTCATTCTTCAATTGTTCCTAAAGCATTATTCACTGTATAAAAACTCATCTAATCATATGTCCATGTTACCTAAATATATATATATCCATGTTTCATAAAAATTCCATAAAATTTGTATGATAAATAATTCCTTTTTATTATAATTTGCTTGATTTTAAAGGGGTTATATTCTCATTTATTTAGATAGATAAATTATTGTTTAATCATATATTACTGATTTTGTTGATCTTTACAGGGATCACTCTCTCACCAATAAGATTTGTATCAGCTTTGTATCAGGAAAAATGGCTTTTCGTATCAATTTCATAGCAGGCAAAGCTACAATTTTATCATTTTGTAGCAAAAATCTTCAAACTATTGAAGCAAGTGATTACATTTTGAAGTTACAAATTTAATATTCACAAATAATTTAAAAGTTAAACTGTAATTTAAATACAAATAAGCATACCATTGTATCTCAAAAAATATCTTTATAAAATGAGATGATAATACATTTGTAAATTCTAATTAGGCTTTGCTAACATTAAAAATTCAAACAAGACAATTATTATATAAAAATAGATTAGCCAAATGAATGAGAATAAGAAATATGAGAAGTGAAATGTTTCAATAGAAAAGTAGATTTTCATAAACATTAAGTTAACTTCTAAGTATACTTAGTGAATTTTTTCAATAGATAATAAAAAGGAAAAACAAAGCCCTTACAGCAAGAAAACTCAATAATTTATTATATATAGAGTAGTTTCAGCTAATATTTTAGCCATCTTCAATAAATAAACACACAAATAAATTCTGTAGCAGCGATTCCCAAAGTGCAACCTGCTGGCTAAATGCAGCCCACAAATCCTAGAAATGTGGCCCACATTGTCAGATCATCCACGATCTTGAATTCATAGAGATAATTTACATTTTTATACTTTATTTTTATAAAGATTAAACTGATGAATTATGTTATAAATATTTGAAATCCATTTTTTAAATTTAATTTATTTTTCTGTAAAAATGTAAATTATCATATTATAATTAAAAATTGTTCAGTTAAAATATACATGTATAAGTGCTTCCAAATGTGTTTTCATTATTTAGAAGCACTTATATATGCAAAAAATCTCTCTCAATCATGAGTATTAATAAGTCCAAATTGAGATCAAAATTACCTGATTTTTAAAATGATCTAAATTTGCAAAATTTAATTCAAAGTTCTTTAATTAACAAAAATCATTTATATATCTTATTCCAGAGGTTCCCAAAGTGCAACCCACAATGTCAGATCATTTGCAATCTTGAATTCAAAGAGATAATTTACATTTTTAGAAAAAAATCTTAATAGGTTAAACCAGAGGTTTCCCAAAGTGCAGCCCACAATGTCAGATCATTTGCGATCTTGAATTCAAAGAGATAAAATTTATTTATTTTTTTCTAAAAATGTAAATTATCATATTATAATTAAAAATTGTTCAGTTAAAAAAAATACATGTAATTACTATATGTAGTGCATATTTTATATATCTAATAATAAATTAGTTTTTTATCCTGCTTCAAGTGCTTGTTGTGATTACTTATTTAGTTATTTTTATAATTATTTTTGAAATGTGTTATTTTAAACAGTTTGTAATAAAAAGTAATTATTGTCATAAATAAAGAATGATTACGCTATAAAATTAGTATAAATCGCTAGCTTGTATCTAACTTTTTATTGATTTGAACATATTTTTCCATAACATTTTTTTTTGGCCCGCCAAATATTTTGGAATTTACAATTTGGCCTACCTAGGCAAAACTTTGGGAACCTCTCTTCTATAGGAACAATTGGATATTTTTTGGTCATCTGCACAGTGAAAAGTTTGTATTAAAAACTTCTAAAGAATATTTAAAACCAAAAAATGTTTGATTATTTATGTAGAATTTATTTGTGTTTATGTATTGAAGATGAATAAATATTATTTACAGCAACAGCCATACATAACATTGTTTTAGTAGTTCTCACACTCTCAGAATGATTGTTATTCAAATTAAAGCAGGATATTATATGGTGTTGTAATGGTCTTTTCAGAAGTCCATTTTTTCCATGATGTTTTGAACAATTTACAACATGAGAGACTATTTTTTGCATGCCATTTTATTGCAGTAACCCCATGTTGACTGCAATTAATTGTTGAAATGCATATAAAGCAATATGTTTCTTCCTGTTTAGTCCCTGGCTTGCACCATGTATCGATAATGTCCCCATGCACATCAGTGTCTTACAAAATTTCAGGATTAAATCAACTGCATCTGATGAGTAAGAATATATGTATATTAGCAAAATAGAAAGATAATATAAATAAAATAATTAGTATGGAAAAATAAATTATAAAATTTAATCAAATTTATTTACTTTCAAATCAATATAGTTTTGGAAGAGAAATATATGGAAAAGCAACTGTTTGTCTACTGACCAACTAGTCTAGTATAGTATTCGAAAAATAAACAATAATTAAAATGAATCTTAAATATGTTCATATATGTATATATTTTATTTATTTATTCATTTTAAAAGAAAATTTTAAAAATACCCATTTTTTATATGGAATATCATTATAATCTCATGGAATAAACTTTGAGAAACATTCTCAACTTTTTCTTTAATTCTTCCTAATACAAAGCATCAATTCACACACAAAGATTTTCTGGTATACTAGTACTTAAATCGATACATATTTCTTGAATATATGTATGAATTAATTATTGTCATAAAGTTTTAATAAATTTCATCAAAGGCTAATAATAATTCATTCTTATTTAATTAAAAATTACATTTTCAATTTTATAAAAATAAAACTTTCACAGTAAAATTTAATTTGAATTGCAGTTTCATCAGAAAATTTATATTCAAACTCACTTGTTTATTGAATATGACATAAGATGTCGGCAAAAGATCACGTGATACTCCGCTTAGCGAAAATAGTATCTAAAATCAATAACAAATACAGTCGGACAAAAGAGCAGAATCGACTGTATTTGTTATTGATTTTAGATACTATTTTCGCTAAGCGGAGTATCACGTGATCTTTTGCCGACATCTTATGTCATATTCAATAAACAAGTGAGTTTGAATATAAATTTTCTGATGAAACTGCAATTCAAATTAAATTTTACTGTGAAAGTTTTATTTTTATAAATCCAAATTTACAAGCCGGGTTCTGGCCCTTGAATTGTGGCGGAGTGGTTTAGTGATTTGAAGTAGTTTGAACTAAGGTTGGCGCCTTCTCGTGGTCAGAATGATGATTGGTTTTGCTGAATCTGTGAGTGGCGCCATCTATTGATTGGTAATTGAACTCGAATTTTCGAGTTACTCGAACTTAAAATTCGAGTTCAATTATTGATTGGTGGATGGCGCCACTCATAGATTTAGTGAGATTATTATTCTGATTGCGAGATGGCGCTGGCTTTAGTTCAAGTTGTTTCAAATCATTGAATTGTTCCGTTATGGTTCAAGGGCTGGAGTTTGGATTTATTTGAATAAGTTCCCTTGAAGTTTGTATTGTAAAGTCTAAACCAAATCAAAGATTTATTAAAGAAGGTAAGAGAGAGATTTTACAACTTTTTGATCTTAGAATGGCACCCATACCAGGCTGAGGTCAATAGGCTTGGGATCACTACAACAACAATGCTATTAATCATTTTCAAAAAATTTTGAAGAAGAAGAAAAAGCAACCAACACTGGACAGATTCTTTAATGGAAAATAAACATAATAGATGAAAATGCAAGACTATATATGTATATATTATTGTTATTAAATATAAATAAATGTAGTAAGAAATTATATAATTTTT
>AYEL01048736.1:0-12594 GCA_000484575.1 Olivierus martensii
GTCAATACGGGTAAAATTTCGACATAATAAAATGTTTAAAATGATTATTGATTGAATGATATAAATATTATTGATTAATAATAATCAGATTTTTTAATCTTTGAAATCCTCCAACGTATTGAACTCTAGACAACAATATTGGAGACTCCTTTATTTGAAAGGAAAAATTATGAATGTTTGTCAGACTGACACTTAAGTAGCAGAGACATAATTGTGAACAGAAAAGAGAATGAATCCTGAGTTGTGTAGACATATCTGAGAGAGGAATGTTATGTATGCTCCTTTTTCTTCTATTATTCTTTACTTCACTTTTTTTTTTTAATAGATTTTTGTATTAAATTGTCCAACATTCTTCCCTAGTTAATATCATCTTAAATGCAGGGTGTTCCAAAATGATCTTTACAACTTTGATCATGTATATTTCAGAAATGGGGATAGGTAGAAAGGTGCGGTTTGCAGCATAATGTTCACACACATACCTAAAGTTTTAGTAGGCGTTTAACAGAGTTCAGCGTGTGCACCATCTGTAGCACACAGGATATCTAGGTGATATTCCTGTTCCTCCCATGTCCGGCCTAGCATGTCCTCATTAACGTGTGCAATTGCTGCTCTGATGTGAGCTCGCAGTTCCTGTAGGTCCTGCACCGGGGTTTTGTAGACAGTATCCTTCACAAAGCCCCAAAGAAAAAAATCTAATGGGGTTATGTCTGGAGGGAGACCGTGGGGGCCAGGAAATGTGTCATCCAAAGCCTTCCTAACAATCGAGGCTCAGTGAGGAGGGGTACCACCCCTCCTCACTGGACCTCGTGTATAAACATTATGCTGCAAACTGCATCTTTCTACCTATCCCCATTTCTGAAATATACATGACCAAAGTTGTAAAGATTATTTTGGAATACCCTGTATAATGGAATGCCATTCTCATTCCTTATTCCTTGTCAGACAACTGCCAACAGAACAGGAATTATCTTCCTTTCCTACATTTTTGTAATGGTTTCGAAAGTCAAAAAAACTTTTGATAGTTTCTTCACCAACTCTTCTTACTAGCTTGCCAGCAGCAGTGGCAGCTGCAGCCTAGCTGCTTCAACAGCAGCTCTGACAGCCCTCTGAACAAGGAACCATCTGTATTTATTTCACTGAGAGATGGAATTCTAGCACTTTCTCACATGAAGCAAGGAAATTTGGTACAAAAGATGAGTGTAATTGTCATTTTAGAGATGAGTCTATTTTCCTTTTCTCTCTCAGATATTGACAAATTTTATATAAAATTTATTAACCAATTCTAATAATTATAAAATATGACAAAATACAGCTATCTGACAAGCAACAAATATTACAAATATGGCAGCTATATGTGATGTCAATAAGAGTGTTACAAAAGATGCTTAAAAAGTTCATTTATTTTTGAAATTATCAAACCCATTGAACCTCACATCACTTCTCCCTTTAGTTAAGAAATAATTATATACAATAATTATTTCTTACATTATTTCAGTCATTTGGAAGTTTTCATGACCCCCAGGATCTTACAACACAGAGATGTTGGAATGGAGCCTCATTGTAAGTCAAGGACTATCTATATATAGGATAGTCTAGAACAGTGGTTTTCCAATCTTTTTTTGCCTAAGCCCTACCTAAGCATCTCTAAAATCCTGAAATTCTGTGTCATAATTTTTATTATTCAAAAACAACTCCTTTTCATGTGGAGGAGGTCTAAAAGGCCATTAACTTGATGTTTTACACCAAGTTAATGGCCTTTTAGGCCTCCTCCATATGAAAAATATTATTATTCAATTCAGAAATTAAAAATCCAGCTTCCAAAGAACATGGCATCGATGAAAGAGAAAAATAAAAGAATAATTTCTTCCTCGGTACTTCAACTGTCCTTTTAAAGGACAGTTGAAGTACCGAGGAAGAAATTATTTTAAGATATTATTAAAATAATAATAATAATACAGACAGTTAACTCACAATTAAACATCACAAGTAGCTATGTCTTGACTCGTGTCCGACATAGCACTTTGACCTGGAGATATTCCATGCCCACATTGATGTACTATAACATAATAATAATAATAAAATAACATTTCAAAACTGCCATGTACATTCTGATTTTAATTTTAAAAATGTGTATGTCACAACATATTTTTATATATTGTATATGAGGCCCTAGAATCATAAGAAATGCAAAAAATTCATGGTTAATAACTCATTCTTGAATTACCCCCTTTAAAAATCAAATTGCCCTCCTGTGGGGCATGTACCTCATGCTGGGAACATATATATTGTGACATATTTCCAGCTTTCAAAAGGCCAGCAATTTTACTAACTTTCTTTGGTGACAAGTTACTTTGCTTATTCGTTCTATTTTTCGATATTTTTGTAAATACTATATCAAATAAAGAATAATATTGAATAAGAAACATATCTGTAAAGAAAATTCTTTAAAAAAAAAATCAGTTTTAAAACGAATAAAACGAATTGTTTAACATTGCAATAATGAAACCTTATTTAATTGTAACTAGCCAATTAACAGGAATTATTATACTCACAGATAAATTGCTTTGATAAATTCAAAGTAGTGCTTTCGGAATTCTTGTATTCCCTCTTCAGTTTTACACAGCTAAGTCAGTGAAAGAACATTTAGAAACCTTAAATTCATTAAACCAAATACTTTGAATTTGGTAGTTAGTCGCTTTAATTGTTGACACCACAGATATAAATATTTATTGTAGATATTGCCAATATATTAGAGAATAAAAAAATAGTTGAAAATTATCCATTTCATTACACAATATTCGGAATAAAAGAGTGAATTATATCAAAACTATGATTTTAGATAATAGGTCTAATAATTTGGCAAGGGTACTGTATTAATGTTATTTCATATTCATTTGTATTTCACATGAATTTTTTTAAAATACAATCTAGCATTAGTTTTGCTTTTATAGATTATTCTTTATCGTTGTCATGTGCTCTAAACATTTGGAAAACATAATTGGTAGTGATAAACCAGCCAGAAGGTCTAAAAGCATGTTATTGCTGGAGAAAAAAGTCGAAGTGGTGACAAAGTTAGAGTGCAGATATATGCAAAGAGTGCTATATCAATCATCCAAGCTAATGAATGTTAACAAGTTGTCTTATAAGGAACATTAAAACAAGTGATGAAGCAATTAAAGTTAGTGTTGCTAGTGGAACTGCTACTAGTGCTAAGGTTATTTATATGCCCATCATCCTATTATGGAAAGGATGGAAAAGGCATTTAATATTTGGATCGAGAACTTAAACACAAAAGAGAGTTCCTTTAAGTAGTTCAGTGATACATGAAAAAGTGCTGGGATAGAGTTCTAGCCAGTCTAAACTTAAAGCTACTAAGGGATGGTTTCCATGCTTCCACCATTGTCATAACATTCATAACAGAAAAATAGTTTGAGAAACAGCCTCAGCTGACTATAATGCTGCAAAGATTTATCCAGAACAATTAAAAAATAATAATTGAAGATAATGGGTACCTGCCTGAACTGGTATTCAATGCAAATCAAACAGATTTCTATTGGAAGTGCATGCCTAGCAGGACTTACATTTCCAAAACCGATTTGCTGTGCATCAGGATTCAAGATCGTGAAAGATCATGTCACACTGTTCTTATGTACTAATGCAGCAAGTGACTATATGGTGAAACCAACGCTAATGTATTGCTCACTGAACTCACATGCCTTGAAAGGTAAAAACAAAATCATCTTCCAGTGTTTTGCCTTGCAGACAAGAAAGTATGGATAACAGCTTCATTGACAATGGACTGGCTAAATAATTGCTTCATTCATGATATTGAGTAGTATCTATCCAGGAAAAACTTGTCTTTTGAGGTGCTGCTGATCTTGGATAGCACTCCAGAACACTCAGAGGCATTTCAGTTTGCCTACCTAAATGTTGAAGTTGTATTTCTACCTGCAAATATTACTTTACTCTACAACTAATAGATCAAAGAATTATAGGAACATTCAAAGCGATACTATACATATCATGCATTTAATGTGGTACTGGAAACTATTGAAACTAACTATTGAAAATGATCCAAGTCTGACAGTCACAGATTGTTGGAAAACAGTTCAACAATGATGACTTATCACCATCATTAAAGATTCACTCTATGAAGTAAAGCAGTCAACTCTGAATAGTTGTTGGTCTAAGCTGTGGAAGGAGTATGTAAATGAATTTGCCTAACATAAACTCCCAGAGGTCAAGGAGATAGATATTACAAAGCATCTGGGTGGTGAAGGTTTGGCAGACATAAAAGGATGACAATGTAGAGGAATTGGAGGAGCTAATCAGATCTAGTGAGAGAAGAGAATGACAATAAAGAAAAGATAAAGACAAAAAGATTAAAATGATACCTTTTAATCTAAACAAAGAACTGCTAATGGTGAATAAGTTTGCAGAATTTTTCCTTGAAATTGATCTTAATATGGAGCAGAGTTTAAAATTAAAACAGGCTCAACATGGAGCAAGTTTAAAATTAAAACAGGATTTGGAAGATGTTTTAGCTCCATATAAACAGTTGCAAAAAGAGTTTCAGAAGAAAATGAAACAGACATCTCTTCTAAACTAAAAGCAATCATCTGATAGCAATCCTCACTTGTCCACCAGCACCAATGCCTAGACATATGTTTCAACCAAATTATTTTAATTTTAATGTATGTAAACTGTTTTCTGCAGATTATTTCTTATTTAAAGAATATTACATGTAATAAAAAAATTACAAATGTTTGACTTTTTTACCAATTTTCCTAATCCTATCATTCTAATAGAAAGTTAATATCACCAACTGTAGTGTTTTGCAGGAATGTAACACTACAGTTGGTGGAGATTACTGTTTATTTAACTTTTTTAATTGACAACAAAAGCCCTTTGTTTAACTTTTCGTGTTTTTTTTTAATTGATGAACTTGATAAATAATCTCTCTACCTTGATATCATCAAACTCCTACACTCAAAGTAGTCTTTATCATAACTTAAAAGCAATAATGTTGAAAATAAATAAACAAAACTCACTGCAACCCTTTCATTGCAGATATGACTATTTGATAACAATTCTTGTTTCTTGTCAGGGACGTAACTACGGGTGGGCCATTGAAAGATCTAGCCCATGTGCTGGCCCACCATGAATATATAGCCCGAAACAGCAAGAGTTAAAATTGAAAACAGCAAGAGTTCAACTCCACATAACTCAAGATATCTTGAGTTTTGTAAAAATGAAAATTTACAAAATTTTCATTTTTACAAAAATATATTAAACACTGAATATATTAAACACCTCATAATCCAAGATACCTTGTATTCTGTAAAAATGAAAATAAAAAAACCACAAGTATAATTTAAGCCCACATAATTTCACACTAATAACAATAAAAATCTTTATTTACAAGCTGTTATAAAACGTGTCCTTTGCACATTTTACGCAGTACTTAATTAATACGATTAGCTGGAAAGAATAAATAAAGTTTCAAAATACTGGTAAATATAAGTATTTATTTGATATCAACTCAATACAAAAATATGCGGTGATTTTTACTTAATGATGCAAAACGATCGATTACTTTGTCCAAATTGAGAGCTTTTGTGATTTTTCTCTCGATGAACATGATTGCTAAATGCTTAACTGATCAAGCATTCTGTTATGTAAATAGGATTTAATAAAGCACATGCAGGAGACTGTTCTTTCACATCGGTGTGGCTTACCCTTGGCCCACCCAAAAAAGAAGCTGGTTAAGTCACTGTTTCTTGTTGATAGAAAACAAAAGGAAAACTCATGGTATACAGACTATAACTAATTATAACAATTAAATATTTTTCACTAGATGAATTATTTTTAAAAATGTTTATTTATTATTTAGTTTTTCATAAAACTCTAATTTTTGATTAGACTTTTGCTGATGATTTTGATATTTGATCTTCTTGAGATCTTTATAAAACATTACTGAGTATACATATAACTTATCTTTGTGGCTTACCACTATTGTGGCTTTCTTCCCTCTCTTGCCTGGCTCCGGCCGAGCATTTTCCCTATGCTTTTTGGATTCTCTCTGTATCTTACAATAGTAACCTTTCCATTTAGTTTTTCCTATGGTTACAGTTTTCTTTTATTCGGTACTTTGTCCATATCCTTTCACTCCTGTATTTCTTTCCTTACTTTGGTTAAACCTCGGACTGCTGCAAACTCTGTATTTACATTTCTCACACAGATTTTTTCCACTGTATTATTGGAGTTTTACTTAAATTCAAACACTCTCCCTTATTTTTGACTTATACAATCTTTCACACCATTTGAACCTCTTAGTACTCTGAGTGGAAAGAGGTTCCTCTTTACTCTCTCAAACTCTCTCTCAAAAAAAAAATAATAATAATAATAATAATTTATTTTGTAAATGTTTTATACTATTAAAAATTAATTTTTATTATCATTTATTACATATTTATTTTAAGTCTAACAATGCTTAAAATAAAATGAAATGGCTAGATTAAATTAATAAACACACTGAACATAAAGATGAAAGTTTAAGGCCCTAATTATTATTTAATGCAAAATAAATTGTTTAATGAATTTTTTATTTATGTTTTATAGAAATCCATCACAAATGAAAAGACTTAATCATATAAATATCTTTGAAATTATTGAAATAATTGAGAGAGGATTGAGGACCTATTGTATTTATTAGAATTTAATTCTATTCTGTTCAACCTTTTACTTAATCTTGTTTTATTAACAAGATTCAATATAAGACACACTAATTTCATTCATTGATGCAATATAGTAGTAGGGTAGTCAGGAAATTAATTCCCCAGCTAATTAATTCCTTGGATAATCTGTAAAATGCTCAAAAAAAATAGAAATGTGGACAATATACATTTAATATTTAAATAAATAAATTACACACGTACACGTACACACACACGTTCTATCATTTATTGAAAAAGCAAACAAAAAATTACTGCAATATTTGTAATTTTAATTTAGTTTTAATTTCAATCTCCAATTATCTAAGATTTAATAAAGAAGCTAATCTGGGGCATTTAGAAATCATTCAGCTATCACACCTAATATAAAAAAATCAAAAATTATACATCACTTCTAGGTTGCAGATTAACTATGTAGTTACAAAGATCAGACAGTCTGTGATCTTTGTAATTACAGTCTGAAGTCACCATGAAAAACATTTCAGCTAAGTGCCTTTATTTTACTATAAAACATGTAAGATATATGCATCATTCTCTTTTTAATTTTTTTAGACTTTTTTGGAAAGGTTTTTAATTATTATTGCTTTTGCATTTTTATTTGATGTTGATATTTTATATAACATTTAGTTTCTTTTTTAGCATACTTTTATTTATTTTTATATAACATCTTTTATACTATTTTAACAATTTAAGTTTTGTCTTTCAATGGCATTATAGTCTAATATTATTTTATTTGGTCTTAGAAATTGTCTTTTTACATAATGTTTTTGAGTGTTATTGTTTTTTATTTATTAATCTTATTTTCTTTTTATAAGTGCTATTTATATGTTATTTTTATTTTTTGAGTGTTGTATTTGATATAGTTTGACCTTTTATCACAAATTCAAATTGTCCAACCATTTGTTTGGCCACAGTTTGGTTGTTTGGCAATCAGTGAATTTGAAATGCAATGCATTACTAATTTTTATTAAAAAAATTACATCAAATTTTTGAGATTTTTTTTCCAACAGTTTAGTTCAGCTGAATTTTTGAAAAAGTTATTAAGATAAACTCGTAAAACTCAAACTGCCTAAGCTGTTTTGATAAATTTTTTGTAGAGAAAATTTTCTATATTATCAGTTTAGTTCAGATTCATTAAAAAACATTTTCATCAGCATCATATTTGATAAGTTTCTCAGACAAAATGTGCATTTCTTATCAAAGTAGCTTGTCTGCAAATGATCATTTATCTGTAAAGAAACCATAAATTTCAATATCAGCAAGATCTATTTGATATTAATGAATTTTATTCACATATTTTATAATTTTTAATGTTGCTTATTCATACTTTATTTGAACATCTCATGATAAAAGAAACTATGTTATTTACTAATTTTTTTATTTACAAAAATAAATGAAGAAATTAAAAAAATAAACAGAAAATAAGTAGTATAAATTAATTTGATGTACCATTTATCTATGGTACATCAAATTATTATAATAATTAATCTTACAATGAACAATGAAAATAAAAAAATTTTTTATTTTTATATCTTAGATATAGTTATGGCCAAATCCCTAAAAGGAATAAACATATCAAGATATTGTGTTATGTAATAAGTCAGGAATGTCAAACATGCAGCCTATCTAGTGAACTCTCTGCAGTTCCTCAATCCCTAAAGTTTCACATTTCATTTAGATTAAAAATTTTTAAAAATCAGAATATTTTATATAAAAAAAACTGTTATAATAAATATATTTTTATAAATGATATAAGCAGAACTTATATCACCTACAGTAGCGGATTAAGACCGGTTGAGACCTCAGGCGCAGAAGAAAATGTTGGACCCCTTAAAAAAAGAGAATCAAGGGAATAAAACTATATATTGGCCATATTTTTAAATAATTAAAACTTATTATATACTATTTATATTTTGAGTAGCAAAAAGTGAAGTAGGTTACTACATACTTTTCACAGTGCTGCCAGTGTAATATTCGAATTCAGCATACAGTAATTGTTTGTCATTACATAGCTTCAGCAACATAAATGTATCACACGAGTAAAGACAATCTATTACCACTTGCTATTATATATAACACAAAGTATAAAAGCACTATAAGCAAGGTAATAACAGTTTATTAGCATATAACGTTTTCGGACATATTCTGTCCCTCTTCAATATGCTTATTTACACTCAACACTATTTAAAGAAAAAAATTCTTTAAATAGTGTTGAGTGTAAATAAGCATATGGAAAGAATATGAAGAGGGACAGAACATGTCCGAAAACGTTATATGCTAATAAACTGTTATTACCTTGCTTATAGTGCTTTTATACTTTGTGTTTTGTATCACACGAGAATGATGTAGAGCGCTGGAATGACAAAATCATGGCATCATTTCGAATCGTTGCTAGAGAATTCTCACATCCAAACGTGAGTTAACGAAATATTCTGTATCGATGTCATTTGTTCACATTCTACATGTCGAAAATGAAAAATTCGACACTTAGGCAAGAAGGTTCACATTGGTGATTACTTATATTTATAGTGACTAAGCAACTAAATATAATGCCATATCCTTTAGTATGCACATTCCTTAAACTTGTATCTATGATATGATGATTAAATTTTGTGTTAAAAACGTTAAAAATCATAACTCGAAGACCTACCCTTATACCATATTTTTAGGCATGATTTCTAGATACTTCACACTGAGTGGAAAAGCTTTGTTTTATTTTTATTTAATCTAAATATTTTTTGTAATTACTATTGAAGTGTACCCCCTGCGGGTGGGGGAAAGAATACACCTGCCGTCTGACCCGCGTGTCATAAGAGGCGACTAAAGGGTCCCCAATCTTAAGGTGTGAGCTACCGTGCCGAGAAGATGAATGGTGGAGGGAAAGAAGTCTTGAACGGTGCCTGTCCAGAGCTTGGTCGACTCTTGGCGGATGGGAGAAACTTCCGGGACCTTATGTGGGTACAGGCGGGCCATGCCCACATCGACATTTTTCACCTGCCAGTCCAAAACCTCTTATGGATGAAAACTTTACTAAAACTTTTACCAAAAACCCAAAAAAGTTATCGGGCCCTCTATCTAAGAGAGCCCGCACCGATGCCAAAGTAGCGAGTGTTAGCGTAGCACCATCTGGTGATAAACCTCCTACTTGTTTTATTATCGCTCATTCTGAGTCCGATGTGCCGCTGGGGAAATTGTCCCCATTTTTTATTGAAAAAGCTGTTCATGGCATTTCTTCTGACGTTAAGAACATTAAGAAGCTCCGTTCAGGAGATCTATTATTAGAAGTGCACCACAATAAGGCTGGTGTCTTTTTGCAATCGAAAAATTTAGCGGATAAACAAGTATCCTTTTACCTGCACAAAACCCTCAATACATCAAGAGGGGTGATTAGCGAACCAGATCTGATGGACGTAACTGACGAGGAGTTGCTACAGGGATTTTCCTCTGCCGGTGTAACATCTGTCCGTCGCATTACCATCCGTCGCGACGGCAAGCAAATCCCAACAAGGAACATCATTCTAACATTCAGTACTCCCCAGCTGCCAGATTCCATCAATGCAGGTTATCTACATTGTAAGATCAGACTGTACGTCCCTAATCCCTTGAGATGTTTTAACTGTCAACGTTACGGTCATGGAGCAAAAACTTGCCGTGGTAAAGCCACCTGTCCTAAATGCGGAAAGGACAACCACGGTGATGAAAATTGTGCTAGTGGACTTTGTTGCGTCAATTGTGGTGGAAATCATCCGGCATATTCTCGATCCTGCCCCACTTGGAAGATCGAGAAAGACATTCAGTCAATCCGAGTCACTCAGAACATCTCTTATGCCGAGGCTCGCAAACAAGTCGCCCCATTCCATCTGGCGAAGACGTTTGCAGCTGCAGTGAAGAGTAAAAACACCACCTCCATCGGTGTACAAACTGAGATCTCCTGCCCACCCGCCGAATCATTTGCAGAATGGATGAAAAAGATCTGTAGTCTTTCACAAACATCGAAAACATCATCATCTACAACTACCATTCTGTCAATTGCAACTAGTCCTCAACAACCTACACCACAAAGTAATAGTAAGCAACAACGAAAGAAACGATTAGAAATCCAGAAGCCAATAGCAAGAGACACCAGCCAGGAGCGATCAGAGGTATCTGCCGACAGCTCCGAAGAAATGGAAGTGGGGAATACCCCCTCACAAACAAATGAAAAATCAAGGAAGAAAAAAGGGAGGACACCGATTCTCCCCCCTACATAAATTCCATTAATGGATAATACAATTATTCAATGGAATTGTCGTGGTCTCTACCACAATCTTGCTGACGTTAGGTCCCTAATCTCTTCATTCAATCCTGCTTGTATTGCTCTCCAGGAAACACATCTTAAACCTGGAGACGCATTCTCACTGAAAAACTATAGCATCCTCCGTAAAGATAGTACCAGTCATGATCGTGCCAGTGGTGGGGTTGCAATTCTGGTGTCCCACCATATTCCATCTTTGGCAGTTAGCTTGCAGTCAGACATTCAGGCGATTGCTGTACGTCTTTCGGTTGGATTTTGCTTCACGTTATGTACAGTCTACCTACCTCCTGACGAAAGGGTAGACGAAGCGGACCTAAGAACATTAATTGATCAGCTGCCCACTCCGTATTTTCTGTTAGGCGATTTCAACGGACACCACCACATATGGGGATGTGATGATATTAATTTTCGTGGTAGGACCGTTGAAAAAGTGCTATCAGATTACCATCTCGCACTTTTGAATACTGGAGCTCACACTTATTTTCACGCGCCTAGCCGGACATTCACTGCCATCGATCTCTCGATTTGCTCACCCGATTTCCTCCCAAAGTGGAGTTGGCACGTCAGCGACGACCTCTACGGGAGTGACCACTTTCCCATCTTTTTAACACCTTTGGGACCAGGGTGTTGCCATCTATCCCGCCCAACAAGATGGAAGATTGAATCTGCAGACTGGAAACTTTTTACCAGACTTGCTTTAATAACTACAGACATGGTTGAGATTCCAGATATCGATGATGCAGTTGAAACTGTCACAGAGTGCATTGTACAGGCAGCTGAAGAATCTATACATAAAACTTCAGCAAGATTTCGCAAACATTATAGACCTTGGTGGAACCACGACTGTGAGGTGGCCCACAAAAAACAAAAGAAGGCGTGGGGCATTTTCTGCCGATATCCCACTCAAAGAAACCTGATTGCCTTCAAACGTGCAAAGGCTAACTTTCGAAAAATCCGACGTCAGAGCCAAAAGGATTCTTGGAGGAGGTACGTTTCTACCATCACGTCCTTTACTAGTTCCAAGGTGGTATGGAACAAAATCCGTAAGATCAATGGGACAGCTACATTCCAACCAATTTCCATGCTCGAACATAACGGTGTAATTGTTAGCGACTATCAGGGTATTGCTAATCTGCTCACCACCACATTCTCTTCTGTTTCTAGCAGTAGAAATTACCCTGATTCTTTTCTATCTATAAAGTCGCGTGTCGAAAATGCTCCCTTGAACTTCAGACCCTCTACACCTGAAGAGTACAACACCCCTTTTACAATGGTCGAGCTTCACATGTCATTGCACCGTTGTGGCAATACTGCTGTAGGTCCAGACTCCATCCACTACAGCATGGTAAAACATCTTTTGCCAGATTCTCTCCCTAACATCTTGTTCCTCTTTAATTGAATCTGGGCAGAGCATGTGTTCCTGTCCTCCTGGACTAGATCTATTATCATTCCCTTCCCGAAACCAGGAAAAGATCCCAGGAATCCTTTTCACTATAGACCAATTGCTTTGACTAGTTGCCTTTGCAAAGTCCTTGAACGTATGGTGAACTACCGCTTAGTTTATTA
>AYEL01048737.1:0-40171 GCA_000484575.1 Olivierus martensii
CAAGCTCCTATCTCGTTTGTCATCTCTGGGATATATTATCAAGTTCTGCTGGGTTCCGGGACACGTTGGAATCAGAGGGAATGAACTGGCTGACGTCGCTGCCAAGTCGGCCACTCCGAACAACTCCCATCCCTTGTCAGTCCCTTACATGGATTTAAAACTCGTTATTAAGCAGAAGCTGTTGCTCTTATGGCAGAATATGTGGGATGAACAAACTAATAATAAGCTTCACAAGATTAAATCGCTGATCGAGCAATGGGATTATAGCCATTGCAGGAACAGGAGAGAGGAAGTCATCTTGGGAAGACTACGTATTGGACACAGCCGGCTCACCCATTGATATCTTGTAATTGGTGAAGATCGGCCTGAATGTGATCGTTGTCATTGTGCCCTTTCAATCAAACACATTTTAGTGGAATGTCCATACTTTACAACGGAACGTTGCCTTCATTTTAAATCTTCTAATTCAAATCTAACAACCCTTATTGGTAATGTTTTTAATCGTTCCAGCCTTTTTGCTTTTTTGAGGGATATTTTTGTTATCTGTTATATTTAATTTCATTTTCTTTATTTTAACACTTATTTTACGTTTGTATATAATTGTTAGTTTTGTTTTTTGTTACTTTGTAATTTTAACATATTTTATGTAAATTTGTTCGTAATTTTTACAACCGTTATTTATTAACTTGTTTTTGGTGTTTTTAATTTATTTTTAAATGTTTTAGAAAGCTTTTATTGTTACTGTTAATTTTTTTCTTGTTATTTTTTAATTTAATCTTTGTTATCCTTTTGTCATTGTTCTTATTTATACCTATTTACACTACTTTTACTGTTCTCTGTTATTTTTTGGTTATTCTATGTTATTTCAGTGCCCGTTTACACATTGTTTTGGCGCAGCTTGGTCTATGAGGCCCTTGCGCCATGAAACCACATACAACCAACCAACTATTGAAGTGATTTTGATAAAACAGAAAGCTAATCAACCTGCCACGGACCCAGATGTTCATGTTCTGCGCAAGCGTATTAAATGAATATAATGTCATACACATCTGATGCTATCTAGGGAAGTTAAGGGAAGTAACGATTTGCTGAAGCAGATTTTAAACGTATGCGTGGAACATGAACTCAATGACATTATTCTTCTTCGCGTTCATGTTCACATCAACGCCTTGCTGAAGCTGTCTATTGTATTTGGGCTTTGGTTGTTAATGAAAACAAGCAAATATAAACATACTAACAGGTTTTACTATTGATTGAAAATTTCTATATAATTACAGTTGCATTAGAAAAATGTGTAAAGTTGGGGTTTTGCAAGCACCCAGAAGTCGGGGCCCCGGGCGCGTGCCCAGTGCGCTCACTGTTAAATCTGCCTCTGATCACCAACTTGTTTATCACTGTTTCTATATTATAGAAACTGAAGACTTCCTTTCTTATATTTCTGCAATAGTTTGATTCCTAATGCTGTACATTGGTACAAAAAGTTTATTTCATATTTGATTGTTCCATACTGCTGCCATGAATGCAACAGCATCTCCTTAATAAAAGACTTTAAATCTAAATGAAACAGGCAAGTGATAGCTATCTTTACACAACTTTTTCAATTCAGATGCTTGAATCACAGAAGAATTTATCCATTGCTCTTCAGATAATGCTAAGTATTTAAAAATTTTTTATAAATGTGAAAGCTTGAGCTTATTTGAGAAAACATTTGCACTCAGATCATCCATTAACTTTCAAAAAATGAGCTTTTTAAATTGAGTTAAGCTTGCAGTTCTACTTATGATTAATGATTCTTGGTAAAATAAGACATTGGGGCTGATATAAAGTTGGTGATGAATTTGTTTTGGTTCTAAGATTAATCTAATTCTTAAACATTAAGAATGCAAACAAAAATATAAAGGCAAATGATACCAATGAGAATAAAAGAAAAATTTTCAAAATTGAAAAAAGTTGGAAGGCCAATTTTTATAGCTGTAATATTTTTGTATATCAAGATTTATAATAAAATTTTAAACATAAGTATAAATTTGATTTGAAATATTTAATTCATTATTTTTTCTAGGTTGTAGATGATTTAGAAGATGAAGTAAAAGAAGGAGGAAAGATTGTTGATTATCATGGCTGTGATTTTTTTCCACAGAGATGGTTTGATATTGTATTTGTTCTAAGGACAAATAATACAATACTTTATGATAGATTAATGGCTAGGTAAATAAATATTTTATGTTTATAATACAAATAGTCCTTGACTTACGACAGAGTTCCACTCCAACATCTCCATCATAAGTCAAGGATTTTTTATTCTTAATTTGTTTGATTTCTGTTTTAATATTTTCATAAATTAGGTTTCTATTTAAGTTAAAATGGTTAAACTTAAAGCTTTCCTCACCTTCTTTTTTATGTTGGAATTTTCATCATTTAATATTTTTTTTTCTTACTGGACATGAGAGTTGTGACAAGATACAAAAATTGCAAGGAGAAAAATGGACACTTCAACTGCTGATTAGCAACTAACATGCCAAAGGCAACACTAATTGCTAATTAGCAGTCAGTGTTATAAAAGCATAAATATAAACTATGTTCTAGTCCAGGGGTTGGCAAACTGCGGCTCTTTGGGTACATACATTTGGCTCTGAAGTAAAATTGAAAATGAAAATAAAACTATCATAGAAGAACTAGAAGAAGAAAAATGCAGTCTGATTTCACAACACAAGCAGACTGCAATAAAAGATCTACAGAAGGCAGATTCAAAGATTTTCAATACTTGGAATAGTCTTCTAGATTCATATCATGCTTTGAAAAATCTGTATTTGGTATTCTCAATATTTTTGGATCTACATGTTTACATGGGCAATCGTTTTCTAACATAATTTCATTAAATGTAAATCGAGGAGCCAAATTACTGATGCTAATTTAGAATCATGCCTTTAGTTAAAAACGACTAGCTACAAATTGGACATACAGAAACTTTTGCTAAAATGTTTCAATGAATATGACAAATGAATACAAAGAAGAAATGTCAGTGGAACAAAGCACTTTATTCAACAAATTCATGTCCCCGGCGAGGGCATAAGATCTCACTCAATGTGATGACTGTTCACGTGGACCACACATTGCATCCTGTAAACAACATTCTCTACAGCCAAATGTAACATGTCACCAGGAATGTTCAACACAGTCCATGATATGTTATCCTTTAAGGTCGTCAAGTTTGGGACACCACCAAGATAGACCTTGGACTTCAAATAACCTCATAGAAAAACGTCACATGGGTTGAGATTCGGGGAGTGAGGTGGCCCATGCAGCAGGAAAAAGCGACTGATGACACTTTCTTCTGTAAAGTGATGGCACAACAGCTGCTGTATCAATTGACCAATGTGTTGTGATGCTCCATCCTGCATAAAGGTTATCTAATCCAGGCATAGCCCTTGATGAAGTTATGGAATGACAAAACTAGTCAATATATTATGATACCGTTGTTTGGTAATGGTACAGGTCTTTGATCCTGTTAGAGTAATGCTCTCAAAAAAGAATGGTCTGATAATGAAATCTGCTGTGCATCCACACCAAACAGTGAGTTTGGTGAATGCAATGGGATTTCTTGAACTGCATGGGGTTGTTTGGCTGCCCAAATTCGAGAATTCTGAGTTTTAGCAGTCCCATTTAGGTGAAAATGGGCCTCATCTCCTCACAGAATTTTCCATGGCCAAGCATCGTCAACTTCCATTCTGGCAAGAAATGTCAGAGCAAATGATAACCGTTGATCATAATTGGTGTGTTTTAATTCATGCAAGTGGCCTATCTTGTATGGATAGAAATGGAGAACTTTCCATACTGTTGAAAAACTTAAATCCAATTGTCGTGCTGCTCCCTGGACACTACTACCAGCAATGGTTCCTGTGTGCCAGCAATGAGTGCAGCCACAATGTCGGCAATTGTCTGTTCTGACACCAGAATCTGCCTTTTACCAGGCTGAACTGCTAGGGATCCTATTTCTTCAAACTTATGAATCATGCTTTTCAATGCATTAATTGATAGAGAGCCTTTACATAGGTTGTTATGGTTTCTAAACTCACAAAGAGTGGCCACTGCATTCAATTGATGAAGATAAAGCAGCTTCTCAAGTAACGCTGACTGAGGTAATGTGTGAAGCGTGTTGAACTCGGAATGCCCGTTTGAGTTTTTCCCTTACCTTTATAGCCCGAATTACTGGCACTGCTGTCAACTACGTAGTCGTGAATTTGCATTTTGATGTTTTACTTGCATTTTATGCAAATTTTCAGCTGCATAGACTACAACAGTGCCACATTTTCTCCTATCAGCGACGTTCGACACTAATTTTTTTCTTCATGGAATTGTGTTTCCCATATCATCATTTAGTTACCAAATTAGGTGGCTTTCTGGTTGATGGATCGAGTTACAGAACACTGAGTACTGTCAGTTTTGATTACGGTCACCCTGTAGATTATATATGCGTTATTGTATTTTAATATTGTTTACGCCAGTGGTGGCCAATCCTGTGCCCCCGGTTGGTCTGTTATGCACCTGCAGCAAGATTTCCAAAAAATTAATTTAAAAATAATATTTTTTAACTTTTCTTAATCATGAAAATAATTTCAAAATAAGTAGTAATAATTTTATTTCCATCTGTTTTATTAGTTTGAGTTCACTGCAAATCTACTAAAATATCATTTTTATCTACTGAACGAGAATTGTAATTTACAAAATTATAAAAAATAAATAACTAAAAAATGTAGTCTAAATATTTTTAACATGTCCAGACTTAGAACAAAAATCTTTGATCTATCAACAGCAGTTGGCACGATCCGAGGCTGTGCGGGAAACGGCTCAGTTTGCATCATTCGCATTCGTGCTGAAATGTGTAGATATGACGATGATGCAACGGTATATTATGCTTGTAAATTGATGTTAACGACTGAATTGTGTGTATTATCTGTTGAATAGTTGTTTCCAATAATTCACAAATTTATTAGTTATTTTTGGAGGAAAATACTTATTTATAACAAAAAAAAGAACTCAATGTAACGGTCATGTGCCCACTGCACTGTAAGAATTTTCATTGCGCACCTGCTTTCAAAAAGATTGGCCATTGCTGGTTTACACTAATATATATAATATCTAAGAGAGTGCATTTAATGAAAAATTTTATAAGGTTTTGAAAATTTCAATTAAAAAGTTTTGATAAATGATTATAAAGTGATATATGTGAACTAGAATTTCAATACAGATATTATATCCTGGAGTGTGCTTGTAAAATAAAAACTCATAAAATAAACTTATTTTCCATAAATATCAATATAATGTTAAGAACAATAATTCTATTCTTAACAATGAAATTTAACCATAATAAGTATTAAATAAAGATCTATGAAATAATAAATTATTGTTTAATTATAAATTATCTAAAGAAATGAAAACATAACCTTTAAAATGAAGCAAATTATAATAATAATGAAATTATTTATATCACACAAATATTAGAGTTTTTATTCATTATCATCATTATTGGATGAGTAGATGAGCTTTTATATAGATAAACTACTATGTAAAGTCTGTTATGAATTCAATAATACTGTATTGTATTATTAAATGTGATTTGAAATTAATGTTCATATTTTTCATGTTTTGATATTTGAAAAAGATTTTGGAAAATCCAGGAACTTATAAACTAAGACTGACTTGTATATAAAAGTTGCAGATATTAAAACTATAGTTTATAAATAGCACTCTTAGCAGTTGAAATTATTCTTAGATTTTTTATTTAGTAGCTAACGTTTTTGGTAATTTGTCATTTTCAGGCTATATAAATATTCAAACACTTTTTAAACTTTTAACAGCTTTTACATCCAAAAAATATAAAAAGAAAACATTGCTATGGTTACAATAAGATACATTCAATTACAAGGTAACAAACTTAGCTGAAATCATATGGGAGTAAGTATAAAAATAAAAATAAGATAAAATATAACAAATTCAAGATTAAAATAAAAATTTAAAAGGTATAAATTATATTCAGGACATGTACATTGCCTGGATTGTGCATTTAGTATTAGGATCACATTAATAATTATGACTCTTAATTACTACTGGTGTCTTCTCTTTTTTTGCTGTCTTCACTATATGGCTCCAAGCTGAAGGTAGCTCCAAGGTTGGTCGTTCATTTAATATTTTCTCATTCTCTTGTCTCTTCAGTATCTCTGTTGTCTCTGTCGTCAAGGCCTGGTTTTCCTACTGATGGGTTTTATGATTTAATGTATAAGTCCATAGTGTATATATCTATTGATAAAGCTGTAGTCATGTTCCTCTTGGTTATGTCTTTTTTGTACTCTTCTAAGTTATTGCAGATATTGTTATGTCTGTTGGAATCAATCCCAAATGGAAGAGGAAGATATTGAAGAAGAAATTATCAAATGCACCAGTTATAACACAGTATTGTCCTGCATTGATTCTTTGTTAAAATATATGAATCAATGGGGATTTGACTAGAATATATAATACTGTATGGAAAATTAATTCAGAAATTAGACAAAAATTTTGAAAATTTTCAAAAACAAATAAAAATAAAAGGCTATTTAGATTAATTATTATATATACATATATTTACACATATATAAAGGTAGTCTTTATTTACAACTATCTTGACTTATAACCACTCATACTTATGATGGTGATGTAATAAGTAAATTCTGTGATTAGTCAATGCAGTTGACATGTGTTCAAATCCCTGAGCAATGATCAGATATATGGGAAGATTCCTTTTGTATCTAATTCTTGTATTTTTTGTGTTTGTTAAGTTTATTATGATAAATTGGAATGTAATAATAAATGTTGGTAATGGGCAATCTATAATTTTTTGGTATTTCCAATTTTCAGCAACTTCCAACTTCCGACATCAGGGTTCAAACCGAACCCTATTGTAAGTTGAGGGTTGTGCGTGCGTGCGTGTGTGCGTACACATATGTACAGGATGTCCTTTTAATGGTTGGGATAATAATCAAACTACATATTTCTTACATCAAAAAAATGAAAAAATTCTTATGAAGATAGGCCAAAAAACACTGCATTTAAGAGAAATAAGCTTATTTTTATAATACAGCAATACTTTGCATAGTCCAGTTTCAAGTAGTTCGGGCTTCACTATAGTCCGGATTGTAATTGTTAATAAAAAATTTTAAATTTACTTAATTTTTTTAGAATAAATATGAAATGTAAGTGTGCTTGCTACTTATTACCTATATATGACTTGAATAGCTACTATTTGACGAGCTGAGACAAGCAGGAGGCTGATCCAGCGTTGCCAGATTTATCTTAATGTTTGTTATAGTGCCTGCCTCTCAAGTGCATATGTGAATTACTCAATCATTTCCATAATTTTTAAATTATAATTCCACATTTGATTGTTTTGTGACTTAAATGTTTTATTAACAATCATAAGAGAGAAAATGCAAGTCTGGTTAAATGCCAAATTGTAACATTGTGTGTCTTGCCATAATATAGATCTGCTTTGTATTTCTGAAATCAAAAATCTCTATTAATACTGCTGGAATTCATTACTTAAGTTCCACAAGAACAGACTTGATTGCCTCTGTTTGTTGCTCAAAATTAAACTCGTTTGAATTCTGAGTGAGTCGTTCAAACGAGTAGCGATTGGTCGCAATCGCTTTACATCAGTCTGCCCAGTTCAACGAAAACCTGTATATTTGAAATTGAGTTTTGTTGCCAGCTATAAAAGACTCGCTCTGTCACTTATCAGCTTGGCCATATCCTTACACAGAGCACCACTCTGTATGTGGAATGGCGCCTAGCAGCCAACTTGGAAAAAGCGAATGCGTTCACCTGCCGGACGAGTCCTCTTTATCTATTCTCTTTATGGGCTCAGACCCACTTTCTGCTCCCTTCTACTGTCTATTAGAAATCTTTAATAAAGATTTTAATGTTTAATGCGTGAAGAAATAATTGTTAATGTAAGAATTTATGATTTAAAAAACATATGAGCAAATCTAAAACTTCTTGGAACCTATTATAATTTTTCCCATAGATTACGTACCTCGAACAGTTTGGTTTCAGTTAGTCCGGTAAGAAAGAGGAACCAATTAATCGGACTATGCGAGGTATTAGTACTTTTTCAGAGATTGTGTATCTAACACAAGTTTGATTAATCAAATTTAAAAGCAAAGTCAACATTGTAATTTAACATTTTGTTATATTTTTTTGTCTTAGATTACAATGTTAGTTTTACTTCTAAATATACTTTATTATCTAATTAAATATAAGTTCATTTATGATCTTTTGAAAAAGCTCTACTATAAAAATGTGCATATATCTCTTAAATGCAGTGTTTTTGTTATTAGAATTTTTTCATTATTTTGATATAAGAAATTCATAGTTTGATTTTTGTCTCAGCCATTAGAGTACACCATATATATATATTTGTAAAATGCAATTAAACAATATACCTATCCCTCGATTTACACAGTACTTTTTTTACATGGTTTTTAAAATACAAACCATGTAAAAAAAAGACTGATTGTCTTTGGTTGTAATGGATTTTCAAAAATAAAACTGTAAAAAAATAAAAATTTATGCTGCCCACATATTTGTACAGTCATTTTTTAATACCATTTGTTTGCTAGTGATGATAGTAATTAAACCTTTGGACTAATTTTTTATGAATTTTGTATTTCTAGTTTCTATAAATTGAATTACATATAGCTTTATATACAATACAGTATTTATTTTATGAATGGATTGATATCTTTTATCATTTACATTTTATTTTTATTTTACATTGAAATAAATGAATTTAATTAAACAACTGACTAAATTATTTTGTTTTTTCGATTTACGTGATTTTTTTTGCAAAAAGCCATGATTTTTATTTACACGGTATTCTGAGGAACTAATCTTCCATGTAAATCAAGAAATAGCCTCCCCTACATTACTCCAAATAATTGATAATATACTGTACAAACTTTTAATTTATTGAACAAACCTAAGAAATGTGTTATTTTCCTAAATAACTGAATGCCTGTATATAATAATTTCCAACATTTGATATAAACATTAGCAGAATTGAATCTATAAACCATGTATATTTGTTATAATAAATAAATATTTATGAAAAGTTTCATAATAATTTACTGTTAATGGAGTTGAATTTTTCAATTAACCATTTTTTTTAATAGAACAGTATTTTATGTTGGATCATTAGATACTCAATAATGTACAGTATAATAAATAAAATTATTATATCATAAGCAATTCATTTGATAAGAATAAGTTTTAAAATATTTAAAAATATAAAAAATAATTGTAATAAAAATTTATTATAATTTTACATTTGTTTATTTATACTGAAGAGTTAATGGTAAAATTAAAATGTTATGAGTGTATTTTCCCAATTTATCTTTCTAATTTAATCTGCTTATTAAATTTCACTAAAACTTAAATGTTTAAATTATGTATTGATATGCTATAAAATGACACACAAATAGATTATTTTTGAAAATATATGTAGTGCTACTTTTTAAATTGATTTAATCAAAAAAAATTTATAGTAATAATGAAGTTTAGTTTAAATAAAGATTGATTTAAAATAAAGGCAAAATATGCAATATTTATGAAATATATATTTTAAATTTCCTTTTTTTTATTATAGAGGTTATAATGAAAAAAAACTACAAGATAATTTACAGTGTGAAATATTTCAAACTTTGTTAGATGAAGCTAGAGAATCATATGATTCTCAGCTAGTATATGAATTACCCAGTAATACTCCTGAAGATATGATTGTAATAAAAATTTATTATAATTTTACATTTGTTTATTTATACTGAAGAGTTAATGGTAAAATTAAAATGTTATGAGTGTATTTTCCCAATTTATCTTTCTAATTTAATCTGCTTATTAAATTTCACTAAAACTTAAATGTTTAAATTATGTATTGATATGCTATAAAATGACACACAAATAGATTATTTTTGAAAATATATGTAGTGCTACTTTTTAAATTGATTTAATCAAAAAAAATTTATAGTAATAATGAAGTTTAGTTTAAATAAAGATTGATTTAAAATAAAGGCAAAATATGCAATATTTATGAAATATATATTTTAAATTTCCTTTTTTTTATTATAGAGGTTATAATGAAAAAAAACTACAAGATAATTTACAGTGTGAAATATTTCAAACTTTGTTAGATGAAGCTAGAGAATCATATGATTCTCAGCTAGTATATGAATTACCCAGTAATACTCCTGAAGATATGGAAGACAATCTGGAAAAAATGTGCTTGTGGATTGATCAGTGGAAACAACAGCATAATTCTGGATAGCAAAATAGTAATTCAAATAAAATATTTACCATTTATTAAAAACTGTATATTTAAAATGATATTTTAATAAAAATTAAATAATGCACATACTTGCTTATTTTGTTTGCTTTTAAATTTCAAAACAGTATTAATTAATTGTTTTAAAGTTCACTTTAATTTCTCTGTATTATATGTCATTAGAATAAAATAGCAAATAATTTAGATATTGAAATAGCTTGTGATATAGGCATGTGTATATATATATATATATATACAGCATATACTGTTGATTATCCCAACCACTGCTACCCAAAAATAAAATTACAGTATCGTGTCTATTTTTAAGGCACTAATTGCTATGCTGAAATATTATTTCTGCTTCTAATCATTCGTTTTTGATTATTTGAAGATTCAGTGCTATATTGCATAAAAATAATTTAAATTTGTCATTACAGGAGTTAAAATTAGATGCTGGTTTTAGTTACTTTGCTGACGTTTTGGTTATTATTTACAGACCATTTCCTAAATTAATTATTTTTTTATATTATTTCATATTTGAAATTACAATATAATAATTTATATATGTTACCGGCAAAGTATGAAAAGCAGGCATTGTATAGAATGACAAATTTTGTTGACGTTTTGGTTATTATTTACAGATCATTTCCTAAATTAATTATTTTTTATATTATTTCATATTTGAAATTACAATATAATAATTTTTGTGTGTTACCGGCAAAGTATGAAAAGCAGGCATTGTATAGAATGACAAATTTAATACTTTGCCTATTTAGGCAAAGTATTAAAAGAGAGTCATGAAATCAACATATGAAAATACATGAAAGATGTTAAATTAATATTTATTTATGAAAATTAAAGGAACTTTAAAATTTTGTCAAACTGGGTGTAAATTATAACTTACAGCTTATGTGTATAAATAAAATAAATAACGTTTATAAATAAATACGCAATTTTTAATAATCCTTTGACTGCTATGAACGCATAATGCGTCCAGCTAAAGCTATCGATAAGGAATATGGACGCATATATGCATTAAAAATTGTTTCTATTCAAAAACACAAGAATCAGCGTTATCGATGAGTTCGAATTAGTCATATATATTTTAATTTGCTTATCAATGACTATAAAAATTCATTTGTATCCGAAGCACTTTCATTTGATAGAATGTTACTTCTTTCAGCAAATGACAAATATGATTGCAGTAACATTGCAAAATAATATAATGCAATAATGGAGAGATTTTCATTTTGAACAAATTAAAATTAATATATGAAAATATACAAAAAATGTTAAATTAATACTTATTTATGAAAATTAAAAGGAACTTCAAAAATATAAATAATTTTGTCAAACGGTGCAGAATATAATTGATTCATTGTCTCTCAAAAATAAAAATAATAAAACTATCTGATGAATTGTATTTTGAGCAGATTTTAGGAATATTTTTTAAGAGCTGAACATTTTAGAATTGTTTGCATATTTTTCCAGGAAAAATCAAAATCTGTGAAGTTTTTTGAATGATTTCCTTAAAATGTCTTTTAAACTAATTATTAGGATTGGCTAAATCTTCATAAAAATAACAGTAGAACCTTCGATTAAAAGAACAGAATTAATGATTCATTTGTTGAATATCACATCATTTTAAAAAATACTCACTCGTTGTTCTGCAAATTCCATTTATAGTATATAATTCATTTCCTATGGCTAAAATCTTCCGTTCTTATATTTACGTTAAAAATGAGAGTTTCATCTACTTCAGTCATAAATCCAAGATCAACTAATTATCTTCTATTATTCATTTAAACTTTTTTCGATATTTTCTGTCAACATTCAAATATATAGTAAGCGTGCTTAATTCAAATTTAAAAAAAATTCACCCGCTGTTAATTTATTTGAGTACTCAAAATATTTTCAGAATATTAAATAAGAATACATTGGATTCTGCAAAAGTAGTGTTTGTTAATTTAAATAATAATTTTTTTCCCACATGTTCCAAGAGATAAGATAAAATCAGTTCATTTACATTAAATTTTTCCAAAAAAATTTTTTTGTGGATCTTTTAAAAATTAGATGTTCAAAGGCTGGTGTGTAAATGCCCAGCCATAATTGTAAATCTAAACGATTATTCTTCGTTTATTAATCTTCATGATTTCATTTTGCCTCAACGCGGGGCCAGATTGGTGCAATCGATCCAATCGGCTTAGATCCTGCACTAAGCGGAAGTATTTTATACTTTGCCTAAATAGCATTTGCCATTCTATATAATGCCTAGGGAGAGTACAATGTATATATAATAATAATCGTTTCATACTTTGCCTAAAAAATGCCAGGCATTCTATACAATGCCTGCTTTTCATAGATTGCCGGTAACTTATACAATAATTTAATTGTAGACTCAACTGCAATTTGTATAAACTGTGTATTTTCATGTATAAGTTACTCATATTTATATAAAATTGTTTAAAATAATTTATTAGTTTTCAAGTTTGAGAATTACAATGGAGACAGTTAACACGGTTTTAAATTTGTGAATTGCTTTTTTTATAGATTTTAATTGCTAAAATTAAGATTGAGTCTACTTTTTTCATTATTCACTTCTGACAAATATTGCATAAATGAATAGATTATTACAAGATGAATTTTGTACAATATTTGATGCTTTCCACTCTGAAATGGAAAAAAGGTATATGAATTAGGTGTCTGACATCACGACATGTCACACAAATGTTTTCCGATTTAAATTATCTACATATATTATTGGGATCTGTTGAAAATAATAGCCATGATCATTTCATATCGCTCTGCACGATATCATGAGTAAATATTGTATATACACTCTTACAAAAAAAAAAAAAAACCGACGAACCCCTAAAAAAATAGAGCTAGAACTGTGAAACTTTGTACACAAATGTCTTTCAGTTAGATACACAAACGATTAAAATTTTATTGCCAATGAACGCACGGCATTTGAGAAGCCGAATCTGGGACCAACATAAGCAGCGTTCGTAAGAACGGGATATATCCGACTGATTTTGCTATTTCATTTGTTAAGTAGTCTATCAAGATGCCTCTACATATCCAGTTAGTAGTATGAGCAACTGAGGGAATTAGGACGACATTTCATGTGCCTACAGCAAACAGCTGATTTTTTTTTTTTGCAACAGTATACCTGTATATCAAATTTGAATTTTTTTAGAATCTCTTATCAGAACCAAGCTTAAAAAAATGACTGATATGTAATCATCATTAGATTACTGAAAAGAGAGAAAACATCACAGAACAAAAAGTTATGAATGAAATAATAAAATCTTTTAGTAGATTTGTTGATATTAACTAATTTTTTAGATTACAGTATATTCTCTGCTAATTTTAGTAAATTAGAATCTTTATATTGTTACATTCAATACTATGAAAGCATGATCTACAATGATTTTTTCAAAAACTAGCATATCCCATGAGATGAGCTTAATTTAATACTAGTTTTTGAACCAAACCGGAAACATCCTGTTCCGATGTTTTTTTACAATTCCTATGTTAACACCATTACTAGATCTATATTAATAATAGATTTATACGGCCAATAAAAATTTAAATTTAAAGCAAACCATTTTTCTTATTAAAGATTTTATAATAGACTCAGTTGTAGGTCGAAAATGTATATCATAAGCATCTTACAAAAAACGGATGTTCATATCTAAGACAGTAATAGTTTAATACTTTTTCAAAAATAAGATAATGTATTTTTTCTGGTTTATACAAATATAAATTTTCATTCTCTTGCACTTAATTTTTCACAAATAGAATATAAAAATACTAATTTAAAAATTGTCGAATTTATTTTATTTTAGAATCATACGTTTTCAGAAAAGTAAAAAAAAAATTATTTAAAATATTAAGATGCAAAATTTGATCAGTGCATCCAGTTTACCATAATGTGAATTGTTAGAAGGTTATGGTTATGTGAGTTAAGCTCTACGGGAAGATTGAAAGATAGAATTTAACGGCCGGGCTGAATCCTTCCTGAAAAACTGGAGATACGGGACCTGGATTTGAATTCGGATCCTCCAAATGATAAGAGAGTGCTTTACCACGCTGCAATCCGACCATGAATTGTTTGAAAGATTTAAACTTTCCCTGGAATTTTTTAAATAAAAAGTATTGTGTAGATATACACTTAGCCCTCGATTTGCACGGCATTCAATTTGCACGGTTTTTAAATGAAAATAATAAAATTTTTTGGGGTTTTATTTTGATTGTTTTTCCAGTTTACCATAATGTGAATTGTTAGAAGGTTATGGTTATGTGAGTTAAGCTCTACGGGAAGATTGAAAGATAGAATTTAACGGCCGGGCTGAATCCTTCCTGAAAAACTGGAGATACGGGACCTGGATTTGAATTCGGATCCTCCAAATGATAAGAGAGTGCTTTACCACGCTGCAATCCGACCATGAATTGTTTGAAAGATTTAAACTTTCCCTGGAATTTTTTAAATAAAAAGTATTGTGTAGATATACACTTAGCCCTCGATTTGCACGGTTTTTAAATGAAAATAATAAAATTTTTTGGGGTTTTATTTTGATTGTTTTGCATTATGCCATTTATAAATTAAAAGATTATCATATTGTCACGTTTTGTGGGTTTACGAGTTCGTACAGATTAATAAAGAGTGAATACAGCTATATATCGTATAGTCCAATTTATTTACACACAAAACAATCTTGTTTCACTATAACTAAATTCAATACAAAATCCGATAATTATCTCATACAAACACTAATTTATGTCTTTAATTCAGAATAATTCACAGTTCTTCTTA
Organism: Olivierus martensii; assembly: GCA_000484575.1. Lineage (NCBI taxonomy): Eukaryota > Metazoa > Arthropoda > Arachnida > Scorpiones > Buthidae > Olivierus > Olivierus martensii. The sequence continues at coordinate 15,171 of AYEL01048737.1, forward strand.
GTCCACTTTCGCTTTCACAATTTATCGCTCACTATTAACTTTTACTGTCCAAGTCTCGCAGTTCAACTAAACTCAACTCACGCTTGTAGCTCGCCTATTTATGTTTGGATGCTTTATTGTTTTTATTTGTACGGAATATTGTTAATTTGTTTTTTTGTACCGTATTCGATATTAATTAATGTTTATATTTCATTTTCAAAAATGAATTGAAAAAGTAAAGCATTAAATTGTCTCTAAAAATTAATGAACCAAATCTTTCCCTTTAATCGGTATCTCATTTTACACGGTTATAAAGAACATATACTCGACTTTACTCCTTATCTCATTTTACACGGTTATAAAGAATTTTTTTCCCTTTAATCCTTATCTCATTTTACACGGTTATAAAGAACTTATCCTCGACATTTCATTATCTTCTTTAGATCGATTCAACATATCCTCGACTTTTCTTTATTTTCATTAGATCGATTTACACAGTTTACAGTTTCCAATCCCTTTTTTTTCTTTAATCCTTATCTCATTTTACACGGTTATAAAAACAATCCTTTTTTTCCTTTAATCCTTATCTCATTTTACACGGTTATAAAGAATTTTTTTCCCTTTAATCCTTATCTCATTTTACACGGTTATAAAGAACTCCTTTAATCCTTATCTCATTTTACACGGTTATAAAGAACATATCCTGTCTAAAAATTAATGAACCAATCCCCTTTTTTTTCTTTAATTCTTATCTCATTTTACACGGTTATAAAGAACATATCCTCACTTTTCTTTACCTTCTATAGATTGATTTACACGGTTTACAGTTTAATTGAACATATCCTTCTATTAGAAGTTATAAAGAACATATCCTCGACTTTTCTTTATCTTCTTTAGATCGATTGGTTTACAGTTTAATTGAACATATTTATTTTGTATGAATTCTGCATCTTTACAATTTAATTGAACATATCCTTCTATTTTGTATGAATTCTGCATCTCGTCTTACACGATTTCGGTTTGCACGATTTTTCCAGAAATGTATTTACCGTGTAAATCGAGGGCTGAGTGTACTTATAAAACTTGTTTATAATTTGTTTGTTTTATTTTCTAAATTTATTCATAATTATTTTTTATGAAAATAATATTCAAATTTTAACTTTCTAAATATCAATAATTATCCAATTCAAATTTTCCGAAATAAAGTTTCAGCTAAACTGTATTCACATTATCATATAAAAAAATTGCACAGGCAAATTTATACAATGATATAAATTCACTAACCAATTAAAACTGAAAAATTTGATATACTGTACTGTATAGTACTGCAATATTTTATATTTCTTTAACAATAAAATAAAAATTAATAATTTCTTATCTTGTTGATTTTTTATAGTTAATTAAAGTCCTAAATTAATTATTAAATAATGCTATTTTTAAGTTGAAAGAATTATATGCAAATGAAATTTGTCTGAATATATCATCGATGGAATATATTCAGTCAGATTTTTCAGTGACTGATTCTTCTATAATAGGTCTATTCATCTTGACCAATAATACAATACTCTAGCATTATTGTGATAATAAAAATTATATTAATTAGAATATATTCTGAATTATACAGCTACAAATTATCTATGCATGATTATATATTAATTTTTTTTCATTTGCTTGATTCATAAAATTATGCACTATAAATACTACTACTATAATGTGTTCGGTAAAATATATAATGAAAAATTTACAAGGTTTGAAAATGACGACAAAGAAAATCTTGAAGTATTGTTACAAAACGATATGCAATGGTTTGGGGAACAATGATTTCAATATATGAATGAAGTAGATATTGTTTACTCTATTGGAAATTAACATCAAGAACAGTGTTTCCTAACGTCGGGCGCACGCCCCACAAGGGGGCAATTTGATTTTTCAGGGGGCAATTCGAGAATGAGTTATTAACAATGAATTTTTTTCATTTCTTTGGTTTTAGGGGCAAATATATACAGTATATAAATATATATTGTGACATACACATTTTTATAAATTAAAATGTATACGGCAGTTATGAAACTTTATTTGCTGTTTTTCATATTAATTTATATTACTATTATTTAACAATTTTTTGTGATTTCTTCCTCAGTACTTCAACTGTCCTTTTGTTCTTTTATTTTTCTGTTTCATGGATGACATGTTTTTGGAAGCCTGTTTAGAGCAAGTTAATAGTATCCTTTTAGGCTTTCTCCACGTGAATAGGAGTTCACTTTTTTAATAATAAAAATTATGTCACATGGGGCGTCGGGATTTTAGAGATGATTAGGTGGGGCATGGCCAAAAATAGGTTGGGAACCACTAATCAAGAGGAAGATAATGAAGAAATTAACAAAGCACATCAATCAAGTACAGTCCTGCGTTGACACTTTGCTATGGGTGAGTTCCAAACATCAACAGTAAGTCATCAGTGATTAGTCTCTTTTGATGTTGACAAATAACATCAGTATGTTTCTGGAACGACTTGCTGACTGTGGAGATAAGATGGCGGCTAACATGGTGATGATGAAGACAATAATGAATGTTATAACTTCATTAGCGTCATTAGAAAGCACTAAAATTTATTTGCCAGTAAACAAAGCGATGATAATGATTTATAACACTCTCTAACTTTTAAAATCTTATCATCTAGTAGGAACTACTTTTTCCGCGACGTTGGATAAACGGTATAAACCGGTGTCAACACTCTCAGCACCTTTCAAATTGATTACTGTGATGACTGATGAATTCAACACTGATTGGGTTTCGAGCTTTGGAACGCACCCTATATGAGTCAATGAGATTTTGAATACAGTGATATAATAGCTGAGGAAAATTCGTTTAGTAATTAGAAAAAATTCCGAACATTCTCAAAAATAAATAAAAATCACAAATTACTTTATTTAGAATGTTTTACATAAAAATTCAAAAGTGCAATAAAACAATAAAATTTCGATTATTGTATTCGTTTTTTCCAATTATCCATGTATAATCACTCTTCCAATAACTCGAATAACCGAGAGTTTACTATATTTCGGTATTGAAAGTTTTGTATATTTATTTTTACAAAATTGTTTACAAAATATTAAAACAAAAATTTTAAAAATCTTACCAAATCTAATAATACTGTATTTAACATTAATAAAATTAATATTATATTTTAAAATATTCTTTTTTATGTAAATAAAAAAAATCATATTGATTCTCATCTTAAATTTTGAAGATCCATCACATAATTTCCATCATCGATTTTAGACTTTAGGACTGTTTCTTTAAAAGATTTTAAAATATATAAATTTATAGAATATTATATATACTGAAATTAATATTTTTAATTCGAAAATAATTGAGATATTTCAAACGCTGAAGTTAATCCAAATAAAAATAGTTTATAAATTTTCAAATTCTGCAAAAGTAAACAGAATACAGTATTGTAATTGTTTTAACTGCATTATAAAATAATAAATTTTATTGAACTAAAGGATTTCTCTCTTCACTTATAGTCAATCTTCTTTTACGGAAATACCATATACCTACTCCAGTTAGTGCAAGAACTACAATTAATACACTGCATACAATACCAGCAATTGCTCCTTTAGATAATCCCCCTTTAGTTGGTGATGGAACAGTGGAAATAAAAGTACTTGAAGTAATCTCTTGAGTTGTGCTAGTTATTCTAGTATTTTCTGTTGTATAAGTTGAAATAGATTTAGACGAAGACATAGTTTCTGTAGTCACTGTTGTAGGAGATGGCGTATATGTAGATGGAATAGTTTCAGTTGAAGTAGTACTATTTTTTGTCGGAGATGGCGTATGTGTAGTTGAAATAGTGGTTTCAGTTGAAGTAGTAGTATTTTTTGTCGGAGATGGCGTATGTGTAGTTGGAATAGTTTTAGTTGAAGTAGTACTATTATTTGTAATTATCGTAATTTCTGTTGTAGGAGATGGGGTATCTTTAGTTGAAGACGTACTAATTTCTGTAGTAGAGCCATTTTCAGTAGAAGAATTTAAAATCTTTTCCGCTTTCCATTGAAGTGAAAAATTAGTCATTGATACGAGATTTATGTTAAATCCCCTCACTTCAAAGGTTATCATGGAAAATGTCAATATATATCCTATAAAAAAATAAAATGCACTTTTTAATTAAAGTATTTTGGCTGGTATTTTAAACAACAAATATAAATTTATGTTGATGGTGTCTCCTAATAATCATCTCGATCAAATTATGTTAAATTTTAACGTTTTTCAAACTGGAATGAAGAATTTAAGAACTTGAACCAGAAAGAAATATATTTTATTGAATTACTCTATTTAATTTATTATATTCTGTCCAAAAGTATGCATTTCAAATACATAAGACGGTCCTCATAATTTTATGAATTTTTCATAGAATAACCTTGATGAGCCCATAAAGCTGTTTCCTGACACTGTTTTAGATTTTATGTGGTTTAGGATGTATCACCGGTTACTGACTTTTTCTCCAAAGTAAAACTGTATCGAAAAATTCTCTATGCCGTATGTATTTAAGGAAATTGTAAAAATCTACTAATTCACCAAATCTACTATAAATGATCATAAGAAAATCAACTTCAAACTATCAAAAACATTTTATCCTCATATTAATTCCCTTTGTGGGCTCATTAAGATCACTTTATGGCAGGGGTGGGCAAACTTTTCGGAGAAAGGGCCATATAGTATCAATGAAATAGGACCTAGGGCCGCGTTCCGGATTCGGCATCTAATGAAAAATTTTTCAGGGTGCCAGGCCAGGCCCAGTACCCCGAAAAAATTTTTCATTAGACTTCACAATCTGGCTCCCCTTCATGGGGGTGAAGCCCATGGTTGGAAGTAATCCTGCCCTTTAGTAATATATCTCATTGGAAAGGGGTGTAAAAAAACAGCAAAAAACTCCCAAAATCCTGCCTTCACCTAATAACTATCTGAGGTGATATAATTCTCTTAGAAAATTATATATCCAATATAGAAATATCCAAAACTTTTTATAAGGGGTGCATTTGTTAACTAAGATATCTAAAAGGTGACAAATTAAAATTAAGCCAATTTTCTTAGTAGATTTTCATTGGCCGTTATATGAATCATCGGTTTGAATAATGCCGGCAGTCCGAAAAAAGTGAAATGCTGTTTTCAGAGAAGCTCGGCAGACTAGAAATTCTTTTAAATTATATATTAAAATTATAATTTAATCATTTTAAATTTGAAACAACAATTAAAAACATACCTGTTTAGGAATTGCACAAATATTAGAATAAATACAAACATCGTAAAATTACGAAAAGTATTGAATTGATTGATCGACAAAACTATTTTATTTGATTTTGAATGTACTTTGCAACCGATTTCTTACGCAATGACGTTTATTCTGGTTAACAATTAATCAAACCTATTTTTGTAAGAAATATGCATTTTAAAATCTTTGGAAATATGACACTGTAATGCAATCTACAGTTTACTATATGAATTATTATTTATTACTTTTCTAAAAATTACATAAACTCTTCAATATATTGCTGAGATATGGAACAGATTTGATTTTTTTTTTTCTATTTATTTTATTTATCGATAAAATTTTTGGCATTATGCCTATTAACTACGAGGGCCGCGGTTTGCCCACCCCTGCTTTACGGAAAAATTCACAAAGATTTTGTGTATCTGAAACGAATATTTTTAAATTAAATAAGTAAAACTCGAATTAAATGTATTTATTTTGACTAAAATTGCTGCTTACTCTCTTCTAGCACTTAAGAAGCTAGAACTTTATCTTTTAGTTTCGTTTAATCTAGATAATATAAGGAGATACAATCAACATATTAAGGAGAACGATTCATTTACTGCATTAGCATTATCAATTAACTTAGTTTATAATGAAATATTATGAATTAAAAAAAAAACTGTACTTAAAGAAACCACATTTTAGCATTAAATAATAAATTTTTTAAAATAAATATTGTTTATAATATTATATAGATATTTAGTAAGACAACATTATCTCAAATATAAAGAATTGTTTCTATAAGTAACCGTTAAGTACTATTTTTCAAATCCATATACTGTAAATAAATTTCATTTATTTAATGAAATAATTATTAAAAATTTTAATCATATAACAAATATTTTTATTTTGATCTAATATCCTATAATGTTATATTTTAAATATGAAAGTCAATTTTTCTTCACTGTTATTTTACATAGAATATTATTTTTCATAATTTTTTTTCTAATTCTTTAAATAATTTCGATTTAAAGTAATGATGATATTATTTTTTTATTAAATTTCTATACTTTCTTTTATATATCATAGAAAAAATTTCATATATTAACACCTTTTTAAATATCAATTTGAAAAATTATTTCACATTTGATAAATAATCTTTTACTTAAAGAAAAACTAACTTATCAATATTTGTTTTTTTAAGAATTCTTATAGAATATTATATATACTGAAATTAATATTTTTAATTCGAAAATAATTGAGATATTTCAAACGCTGAAGTTAATCCAAATAAAAATAGTTTATAAATTTTCAAATTCTGCAAAAGTAAACAGAATACAGTATTGTAATTGTTTTAACTGAATTATAAAATAATAAATTTTATTGAACTAAAGGATTTCTCTCTTCACTTATAGTCAATCTTCTTTTACGGAAATACCATATACCTACTCCAGTTAGTGCAAGAACTACAATTAATACACTGCATACAATACCAGCAATTGCTCCTTTAGATAATCCCCCTTTAGTTGGTGATGGAACAGTGGAAATAAAAGTACTTGAAGTAATCTCTTGAGTTGTGCTAGTTATTCTAGTATTTTCTGTTGTATAAGTTGAAATAGATTTAGACGAAGACATAGTTTCTGTAGTCACTGTTGTAGGAGATGGCGTATATGTAGATGGAATAGTTTCAGTTGAAGTAGTACTATTTTTTGTCGGAGATGGCGTATGTGTAGTTGAAATAGTGGTTTCAGTTGAAGTAGTACTATTTTTTGTCGGAGATGACATATGTGTAGTTGAAATAGTGGTTTCAGTTGAAGTAGTACTATTTTTTGTCGGAGATGGCGTATGTGTAGTTGAAATAGTGGTTTCAGTTGAAGTAGTACTATTTTTTGTCGGAGATGGCATATGTGTAGTTGAAATAGTGGTTTCAGTTGAAGTAGTAGTATTTTTTGTCGGAGATGGCGTATGTGTAGTTGGAATAGTTTTAGTTGAAGTAGTACTATTATTTGTAATTATCGTAATTTCTGTTGTAGGAGATGGGGTATCTTTAGTTGAAGACGTACTAATTTCTGTAGTAGAGCCATTTTCAGTAGAAGAATTTAAAATCTTTTCCGCTTTCCATTGAAGTGAAAAATTAGTCATTGATACGAGATTTATGTTAAATCCCCTCACTTCAAAGGTTATCATGGAAAATGTCAATATATATCCTATAAAAAAATAAAATGCACTTTTTAATTAAAGTATTTTGGCTGGTATTTTAAACAACAAATATAAATTTATGTTGATGGTGTCTCCTAATAATCATCTCGATCAAATTATGTTAAATTTTAACGTTTTTCAAACTGGAATGAAGAATTTAAGAACTTGAACCAGAAAGAAATATATTTTATTGAATTACTCTATTTAATTTATTATATTCTGTCCAAAAGTATGCATTTCAAATACATAAGACGGTCCTCATAATTTTATGAATTTTTCATAGAATAACCTTGATGAGCCCATAAAGCTGTTTCCTGACACTGTTTTAGATTTTATGTGGTTTAGGATGTATCACCGGTTACTGACTTTTTCTCCAAAGTAAAACTGTATCGAAAAATTCTCTATGCCGTATGTATTTAAGGAAATTGTAAAAATCTACTAATTCACCAAATCTACTATAAATGATCATAAGAAAATCAACTTCAAACTATCAAAAACATTTTATCCTCATATTAATTCCCTTTGTGGGCTCATTAAGATCACTTTATGGCAGGGGTGGGCAAACTTTTGGGAGAAAGGGCCATATAGTATCAATGAAATAGGACCTAGGGCCGCGTTCCGGATTCGGCATCTAATGAAAAATTTTTCAGGGTGCCAGGCCAGGCCCAGTACCCCGAAAAAATTTTTCATTAGACTTCACAATCTGGCTCCCCTTCATGGGGGTGAAGCCCATGGTTGGAAGTAATCCTGCCCTTTAGTAATATATCTCATTGGAAAGGGGTGTAAAAAAACAGCAAAAAACTCCCAAAATCCTGCCTTCACCTAATAACTATCTGAGGTGATATAATTCTCTTAGAAAATTATATATCCAATAAGATATAAGCAATGATATTAAAATTATAACATAAATAAGATTACAAGAAATGAAATAAAATAAAAGAGGTTCCTATTTGGTGTACATTTAAGAAGACTTTTCTTCTATGCATTTATCTAGGTCCATGTATCATCACAAAAGTTTTCCATTCAAGGTAATTTCAATTGAAGTCTGGTTTTGCCAAGGTATGAATTATTATTCAGCTGGGTCTCACTTCTAGGATAGAAAGTATTTGAGCACACACATTTTAAGTAGAGGAGTTCCAGGGTATTCAAAGTTGCAGCAGAAGTTTATCAAAATTCTAAGATTTCATCAAAGAAATGATAAGAACTTAAATTTATTAAAAATTTTTAATCAAAGTTTAGTTTGCTTTGTAGTTAAATTCTTTTTTCTGTGTTAAAGATAATGATTTCTGATGTTTAACTTCCATTAAAGTCTGGAATTAGAGCATTAGTTTTGGTTAGATAGTTGTTGAAAGCTTTTAAGTTGTTGCTATCATCGATAAGCTGGTGTAATTTGCAAGCCAATTGTATCCATTTAAAAGAAGAGTTTTTTCAAGATCTGCTCTTTGTATGTCATAAAATGGATAATACAAAAGAAAGTAATCAGCATCTTGAGTGCCTTGTCCACATGAGCATTGATCTGTATTTTTGATGTGGAATTTTTAAAAGTATGAATTGAATTTTCTGTGACTTGTTATTATTTGAGAAGTTAAAGCATTTGGAATAATTTATTAATATCTGGTATAAAGGAGAATGTTCTTCTTCTAGTGGATGAAATGTTCCATTGTTCTTGCCATTTGTTTATAATGATATATTTATATAATTTTTTATAAATTTTATAAGGACTCGTTGAATTTGACAGTATTATTAGAATTAACACCTTTTTTTGCTTGGAGATCCACTTTTTCGTTTCCTTTGATCTCAGAATGGTTGGGCACCCAGCAAAAAGTGATGTTTTTTGTTGTTTGAGATTGTTTAGTGCAGATCATATTTTGTTAACTAAATAGTGGATACTGTTGGGTTTATTTATAGCAGGAGTGTCCAACCTTTTGGCTTCCTTGGGCCACATTTGAAGAAAAAATTGTCGTGGGCCACACATAAATATACTAATTCTAACAATACTTATTAAGCAAAATAGTTAGTAAATAATATACCATATATGATATCCATCATGACAAATAAAAAAAAATTTTGTAGTATAATAATCTTTAACTTCTTTCAGTTCAAAATTTTTTTAAAAATCATTGAGCAGTTTAAGAAGTCTTAATCATTGAAATAAGAAATATTTTAGAAAACTGAAATAAGAAGTGTAAAAAGGTATTTAAATAATAAAAACTTCATTAATTTTTAATATATTTTTAGTACAAAAATGAAACAAATTTCTTTTTCTTTATTAGTGGGATATCTGATGATGTTACAATAAATTTCAAAAAAAAAAAAAACACAAGTACGAGGGTGATTCAATAAGTTACAAATTGTGATTGAAAAGAAATGAATGGAGATAATGACATACAAACAACATTTATTTTTCAACATAATCTCCATACAAATTTAAGCACTTGTCCCACTGTTTCACAAGTCCCTGGAAACCTGTGGCGTAAAATTCTTTTGGTTGCTGTTGGAACCATGCGTGCACTGCTCTTCAACCACTTCATCGTCAAGAAAGCGTTCTCCCGAAAGATGATGTTTCAAAGAGCCAAACAAGTGGAAATTGCTCAGGGTGAGGTCCGGGCTGTAAGGTGGATGTTGGAGGACCTCCCATTTGAATGACCTCAGTGTCGCTGTGGTCTGATTGGCACTATGAGGACAGGCATTGTCATGCAGCAGCAACACCCCTTTATTGAGGAGGCCTGGTCACTTCCAGTGAATGGCGGCACGAAGTTTCGTCAGAATCGTGCAGTACAAGGCAGACGTAACTGTGTGGCCATGTTGCTGGAATTCGGTGAGCAGTACGCTTTGGCAATCCCCCAGAACACCATCAACATGACTTTCCCAGCCGATGTTGTCACCTTAAACTTCTTGTGCACTGGGGACGAGGGATGTTTTTCCACTGCATGGAGGAAGGCTTTGTCTCAGGCTCATAATGATGCACCCAAGACCAGTGACAATCCGAGAAAGCATGTCGTCCCCTTCAACCAGGTAGCACTGGAGATGCTGCAATGACAAGCTCATTCTCTGGCTTTCGTGTTGTGGTGTAAGCCGGCGTGGCACCCAGCGGAAGCACACTTTATTGAAGCCTAGCTGCTCATGCATCATGTTGTAAGCCTGGCCACATGAACAACCAATAGCAGTTGCTACAGCGTCGACGGTTACCCTCCTCTCTGCTCGGATGATGTCTTCGACATGCTGCAACGTTTCTGGTGTGGCGATCTCCACTGGCCGACCGGCTCTATGTTCGTCTTCGATACTTGTCCGCCCTTCCGAGAACTTCTGCACCCAATTATGGATTGCCTGACATGACAGGCAATGTTCACCATACATGGGCAGCATTTCCTTGTGGATATCCTTTGCTTCCATATGTTTTGCCCACAAAAAACGCACAACGGCACGCTGTTCTATCGTGGTACATGTACTCAGGGGCGCCGCCATCTTGTACAGTCATGTGTAGAACGATCGTTGTGCGTCACAATAAAACTAGATAGTGCTGCTATCTAGCAGTGACAATTTCCCGCACTTAATTAAAAAATGAAGGTCGCAACTTCGATTTGTAACTTACTTATTGAATTACCCTCGTACATAAAAATCTCAATGTTTTAAGGAAGTTTACAATTTTGTGTTGGACCACATTCATTACAGTAGTGGGTTGCGGATTGGACACCCCTGATTTATACCTTGTAAAGCAGTTTTATCATAACTTATGATGATGTATTTTCCCTTAAATTGATGGTATTTGATAAATAAGATGGCATGTAGAATACCATATAGTTTGGCTTGTATAGTAGTACAATGTGGACTTAATTTGTAAGATCTTTGGTATAGTATTTTATCATCAGAATCATAGACAACAATACCAGAACCAATGTTATTGTTTTGTTTAGAGCTGTCAGTATAGACTGTAATGGTTTTATTTTGTATAGTGTGTTCATAAATTATATTTATATTAGTTATTAAAGAAGGATGTTTTAGGCTTGTATTATTAGCTTTAAAATCAACTTTATTTTCAATTATAGTTTTGGTTAAATCTGGAAAATCAAATCTAAAGCCAATGTATTCATGTAATTCAGTTTTAGAATTAATATTAACTGGTACACTAGTTAATATTAATTCTGGTTTACTGGACCAAACAAGTTTATATATTTTTAAATTTATAAGCAATCAGTTTTTGTAGGCTAAGTAGTTTGGGTTTAACATGTGTTTTAAAGATAGCTTCTCCCCAGGAATCAGCAGCATATGTTATTACAGATTCTATGAGACTATTGTACATTATTTTAATAGTTTTTGAATTTAGGCCCCATCCACTACCAGTTATTCCATTAGTTTATTTATAGAGATTAATGTTTTATTGTAGATGTATTGTATGTGTTCAGGTCCAAGTGATTTTTCGTTTAATATGACACCAAGATATTTTATATTTCGTTTTTGGGTAATTTTGTTTTGACCAATTTTTAGGCTGATTTTTCTTTTCAGTGATGAATTTCTTCCGACAACAATAAAGGAACTTTTGAGAGGATTGATTTCCAGTTTGTTGCTGATACACCAGTTATTTATTAGTTCTATTAAGTTATTAGTTTTGAGACAGAGATTGCATCTGTTTTTATCTGTGACTAGAAGCATTGTATCATCAGTGAAAGACTGTATTAGAGTATTGTTATCTTGATTACTGTTAATATTAAAAAGACCATTAAAGATTATATTCAAAAGTGTGGGAGCAGAAGGGGACCCTTGAGGGCAACCTCTGACAATTGCTATAGTGGACTGTGTGAATTGAGTCTATAATATGGCTGAACAGTTATTGAAATAATTCTGTAGTAATTGGCATATATTTTTTGGACAGTTTATTTGTTTTACTTTATGTAAGATAAGGGAGCCACTATGCATGGTCAAAAGCACTTCTTATATTATTTATTGCTTGGGAAGTATTTTTATTAAATCAGAATCTGTATTGTAGATTATGAAAAAATTTGTTATTTTCTAGAAACCAGTTAATTCTATTATTGAAAAGTTTGTTTAAGGCTTTTCCAAGAATGGGTAGCAAGCTAATAGGTCTATACGAAGTAGCTTTGGCACAGTCACCTTTACCTTTGTAGATAAGTTTGATTAGAGCTTTTTTCCAAAGTGTAGGGAAGAAACCAAGATTCAGAGAGCAATTGTATAATGTGACAAATGTAGTAATTAAAAGGCATTAGTAGCCATCTTACCAGTTATATCATCTATTCCTGGAGTTTTTTTGATATTGATGGATTTGAAAATATTTTGTATTTCTTTATAGGAGTATAGTTTTCATTTTTAGAGTTTGGTGATTCTTTAGAATCATTTCTTATAATTTGTTGATATGCATTGTCTTCATTTAAATTATCTCTTGGGAAGAGATCTGATAAGATTAGTTTGGTAGTATCTTGTATATTGTCTGTATAATCTAATCTAGAATTTATAGAAGATGGTATGAAAGATTTTTTATATTTGTTGTATATTATTTTATATGGTTTGCTCCAGGGTTTATCTTTTTTTCCGAGCAAAATTTATTTCCAACCTTCGGTTCTGTATTTTTTAATTAAAGTTTTATATTCTTTTAGTTTAGTAGTGTATATATTTTTAATGTTTGTTTGTTTTCTGGATTGTTTTCTCTTCTATATTCTTAAATAAGTAAATAAAACTCAGCACTAAATAGCAAGTATAAATTTTTTAGTGCTGAGTTTTATTTACTTATTTAAGAAATTAAGCAAGTAGTTTTCTTTAATCTTCTATATTCTTTATGTGATTTTCTTAATTGTGCCTTTTTAATATTTAAGTCGGCATTTCACCATGGGACATAAGTTTTGCATTTTTTAAAAGTAGTGCATTTGCTATACACATTTAGAATAGTATTAGTTAGTTTGATAACCAAGTTATCTAAGGATTCAATATTAGAGATGGAAGCTATGGAGAAAGATTTCCATTCCAAAAGGAGAATTTCTTTAAGAGATCCCAGTTAGTGTTCGGTATCAATTTTTGGTTAAGGTTGTTAGGGTTGAAGTTATCTACTGTGACGAGGATGTAATTGTGATCACTTAAGATTGGATAATCAAGGGTATTGCAAGTTAAACATAAGTCAAAAGAGAGTGATTAGCAAGACAAATATCCACCCATCTTTCTCCATAATTGAGGAAAAGGTTGGAACAAAATGTGTGATGATAGACAAAGTGTTGTAAAAATTCAGTTAGGTAATGTCCCCTGGGGTCTTCAATGGGACTGTGCCAAATGGGTGATTTGGCACAGTCCCATTGAACCACCATCAAGAGGAGGTTTGTGAATTAGTACAGAAGTTGCCAAAGAAAGTGTGTTTAGACATATTTCAATATTTTCGTCTGAGGGAAATAGACATTAATTATATATATTTCAATACTACAATATTTTATTTGGATATTAGTTAGGTATTTGTTAGTGAATTGTTTAGTAGTAGTAGTAGTAGAATAGGGAGGGGCCTGTTTCAGCCCAAGCATAGTGACCATCATTGGTCTATTGTGCACCCCCAATCAACTCATCCCAAAAGAAACATAGGTCCAGGGAGGGGCCTGTTTCAGCCCAAGCACTGCGACCAACATAGGTCTATTAGTGAATTGTTTAAGTAAAACAATGTCTAGATTTGTGTTTCTGATAATAATGCCAGTTTTCAAAATGTTATCTAAATTTTCAAATGAGAGAACAGGTAAAGAGCCAAATAATGTATTGTCCATCAATGAAAGCTGCGTCTAGCTAAGGTGAACGAGTCCAAATACAAAAGGGAGAATCACAGTCAGTATAATGACGGATGGGAATGGTTTTGTTTTCTTTTCTTTGCATATTTCTGTTATTTGTCATCTTAGTGTTTTCGCTTAGCTTTTTCTATTTCTGATGGCTAGCACAAGTCGCAACAAAGCCTTTCGAAGTGGGACGAAAAAAATTTTACACAATGTAATTGAATTTTGTGATAGAGAAGCAGAAAATGGCAATATTTTAATTCCTGTTTCTTATTCCACAAAATGAACAAGTCAGATATGTGGTATATCATTGACAACAATAAAAAAGATTCATCGAGAGTCAGCAGTGCAAGCTGAACCAAGTTTTTTTCTCTCCAAAAAAGCGGAGAAAGGTGGACATTCTGCAGACAACTGGAATAATGATTTCGATTGTTATATTATTAAGCATATGGTGCAAGAGTTTTACACCCAAGAAAAGAAAGTTCCTTCATTAAACAAATTATTGCCAGTTTTAAAGGAAAAAATCAACTTCACTTGAAAAAAAAAAATATTAAGACAGATTTTACATAAAATAGGATTTAAATGGAAATGAAGCCAAAATAAAAGAAAAATTCTAACTGAAAGGAGTGATATCGTTTTAATGAGAAGGCAATTTCTAAGGAATATAAAAACATATCGAGAGGAAAAAAGACCTGTTGTTTATATTGATGAAACATGGGTTGATAGCAATTTGACATTTGGTAAATGCTAGCAATCGAGTGACGTGGATAGAGTTTTTCGAAATGGAAACGCTTCTCGTCAAATTATTGTTTTGTGCGCAGGTGGATTTATGGGATTTATACCAAATACTTAACTTATATACAAAGCAAATATGACCACAGGTGATTATCACGGACAAATGAACTCTACTATTTAAAAGAAATGGGCGAAAGAAAAACTTATTCCAAATTTGCCTAAAAATGCTGCTATTGTTATTGATAATGCTCCATATCATTCAGTCCAGTTAAACAAACCACCAAATTCAAGCAATACCAAAAGAACTATTCTGGATTGGCTTTCTATGAATGCTATTCAACATTCACCTGTTTCGCTGAAGGTTGAATTTTTAAAGCTGGTCAAATTACGTGCTCCTAAAGTAAAAATCTATCGATTTGATTGTATGCTAGCAGAACATGGATTTACAACACTTTGTCTCCCGCCATACCACTGCAATATAAATGCCATTGAATATGTAAGGGCCGAATTAAAAAGATGTGAATGCAATATTAATCCCACTGGTGATATCAACATGATAAAACTTTTTCAAACAACCAAAGACACTATAAACAACATATCTGTTGAAAACTGGTGTAAATATTGAAAGCATGTAATTAAAATAGAAGCAGCTTACTGGGATAAAGACGCAATTATAGAAGAAGTGTGTGAACCACTCTGTATTTCATTGACTGACTGTGATTCAACAACTGATTGAGAGTGTGATCAGAACAGTTATTAATTAAAATTAAAATATTTACTAAAAAAAATATATCATTATTATTTTATTCCAGATGTATATAATGATTATATTTTATTAGATAAAAATTATTGAATTAATATTATATTAAGTTCTGTTAAATATACTATTTCCAACGTCAAAACTAATCATTTAGCATTCGACATTACAATAAACTTCCATTCAACTTCAGTCATCTTGCATTTGAAAACAACCATGTGTGAAGCTGTCATCCCTATTTTGTCACTGACTCGTTCAGTTAGCGCACG
Source organism: Olivierus martensii (assembly GCA_000484575.1). NCBI lineage: Eukaryota > Metazoa > Arthropoda > Arachnida > Scorpiones > Buthidae > Olivierus > Olivierus martensii. Next base: position 31,119 of record AYEL01048737.1, read on the forward strand.
TGTACTTGCGTCAATGGTCATGGCTAAGCTGGACGGACAGTAATTTTGTTTTGAAGTAAATAAGATTCTTGTATTAAAATTAAATCAATATTTGAGTCAAGAGAATATTTTAAAATTTATGAAGTTGCAGCTTTACATTTTCCAAGATTTATTTGTATTATTTTAAATGGTATTGATATAATGTTATTGAATACTATTTCTTCATGACTGTAGCTTGATTTATGGTAATTACAGGATTATTTAAAATGTTGGAATTATTATTATTATTATTGAACAGAGTTAAAGAATCATTTGTGTCATTATTATTCATAATTAGTTTGTTTAACTATATTTATTTTTAATTTCTTTATATATATTGACAGTCATGATGGAAAGCATTGTGTGAGATATTATATGTACTATCGATTTTATTGCTTGTTTTTATATTATTGTTATGTTTTATACAGTTAATACATCTTCCTTCTTTATTTTTATCTGGGCAGTTTTTATGTAAATGATTTCCAGTGCAGTGGCTGGATATTTGTTGATTTCTGCAGTTTTTTGCCATATGGTTTATACCATAACATTTATAGCATCTAAGGATTGAGATGTAGTCTTCTGATTTAACTTTTGTCCATTCAATGGAAAGACTTTTTAATGTAATTAATAAGTTTCTTGTCTTAGACATATAATTCTAACAGTTTCTCCTATGTTTATTTTCATTATGTTTCCTAACTGATGCAGTCAATTTACAGTTTTCTTGAAATTCAATTTCTGTATAATTGTTTCTTATTTTGGCATTTTGTTTATATATGTAATTTATAATTTGGTTTTCATTGATATATTCTGGTACATTAATTAATATTATTTTTGGATTTTTCTTAATTAGTTTTTTAATTTTTATTTTATCATTTAGATTTGTGATGAATTCAATTGCTTTTATTAATTTTTCAGAGTCTTTTTCATCTTTGACTTGAATTGATAAGTTTTTATTGATGTTATTTTTAATGTTGTTAACTGTTATGCCAAATTCATGTGATTTGATTTTATTCATTATTGTGTTTTTGATTTCATTTATCTTTATTTCTTCAGATGCATTTTCTATATTTGGAGTTATCATTATACTGTTTTCATTTTTATCATCATTGCCTAATGTGTTGACTATTATATTATTTTCAGTTATATTGGATGTAGCTTAGAACTTGAGTGTATGTAGGTACTTGTACTGTGGGTATTATTAAATTAGTGGCTTTAACCATTCCGAGAATTTCTTTGGCAAATCCAAGAATTTCTATGGCATATTTTCTGATTTTCTCTGTCTTCTCTATGTAGATTAATTTTAGTGGTTATCTGGTACTAATGCTACTATTTTATCAACATTATTCATTAATTTTCGTGTTATGTCTCTATCATTTCTTCTATTATTAGCCATAATTTAAAAATATTGTTAATATAACTAAAACAAAACAGGATTAGAATTAGGGATATTGGCAGATTGCTAAGGAAAAAATTTGTGAGTGCAATGTTTCAAAGTGAAATAAAATGTATATGATTTAACTTTAAAATTTGAAAATTGCCAGTACAGTGTACCTTGGTTAACGACAGTAATCCATTCCAGCGGAACCGTCATTAACCAAAACAGTCTTTATCCAAAGCACGATTCCCCATAAGATTTAATTGAAAATTGATTAATTTGTTCCGGCTCCTTCCCACAACCATAGTAAATATTAAAAATGCAGATAAAACTTATTTAAAATGTCCTAAAAATATGGAAAATAGTATTTATTTATTATATTTGCTACAAAACAAACTCGTAAACACTGATTAAAGCTTATAGATTCAATGATTATTATACAGATGAGATTTGATTTTGCCTTTTGATGGCAAACGAACAGTGTCATATAGACAATAAATAGAACAAGTGCACTTGCCTATTTATTGTCTATATGAACTGTGGGATCTTGGATAGATTTTTTCTTCTTCTAATGGAATCCGAAACTGCGACATCACACCATTCGCAGGTGTCAAGTAATATATAACACAAATAAACAATTGAATTAGACTTTGTTTGCAGAATTTAAAATAATAATAATAATCATCTAGAAATCATCTTTAAGAAACTAAAAACTAGTGAACTGTTGCACGTCTATTTTTAATTAATTAAATAATTTGTTTTCATTATTATATGTTAATTATCATTTAGTTAAATATATTTTTATATGGTTATAATTTTATTAATTTTAATAATGATATTGTCGGATTTGAATTGATTGTTAAAAAAATAACGATTGACTTGAGCTAATTAATCACGTGATGCGATGACAAGCTGTTTTACAGAGCTCCATTTTGTCGGAAGTTCACATAATCAGAAGTCGTTAACCAAGACATTTTTTTCTTTCAAAAACTCGTCGTTAACCAAAGCCGTCGTTATTCGAGGCCATTGTTAACCAAGGTACCACTGTATTGAGAAAGAATAGATTTAAAATTGTTGCTAATAGTAACTAAATCAAAACATAAACTTGGAGAATATTGGCAAATTGCCAATATCTTGTAAAAGCTAAAATTTAAAATAGACACTGTTTGAAAGTAAAGACCTCTACAGATATGTAACTTACAAAATTGTAGTCCTGAGGAGGTTTACCTTTCTGACAATATTAAGTATGTGCATAATATTATAAATTTAACACCACTTTTAAGCAAATTTCTTAGGAGCATTACAACCAAGAGTTTCTTCAAATGGCCGCCATTTTCAAACTCTTAACCAACTAATTACAGCCAAATTAATCCATAGTGTCAAAACTCCAAATTAAACTTTTTGATTTTTAACAATTAATTTTTTTTTTTATAGTATTGGCCATGTCCGATAAGTTTCCATAGTAATCATTACATAAGCTTCCTGAAATGGAATTCTTCTGGATGCCGACATAGTCTAACTGGTAAGTTGTTGGGGCATAAATCCCAAAGATCCCACTGCAGTAATAGAATTTTATTTCAGGAAGATTAATTTAAAAATTACAATCTAATTATTAATTACTAGATGGTGCCATCTTAGTTCAAATTTAAAAATTAATTAATTATTAGCTCAACAGATAACCTTGATTAAAAAAAAACAAAAATTATTAAAAATCAAAAAGCTTAATTTGGAGTTTTGACACTAGGCTGTAAGTATTTGATTTACATCTATTAATCTTCATTTAATTTTTATAATACAGCTTCTATCATCATATGATATTTTTATGCATTTAAGCATTAATCAATCATCCTATTTTGATCAGATTATACTTTTTAAATATTTATAATGTAATAAAAGTAATTATTTTTAAAAATCTGAAAGTCAATTAATTTATTTTTATTCAAATGTTTATTTCATTTAATATTGATTTAAAATAATATTTTAATCTTATTGAATCAGACTTATTGATTTTTTATTTCACGAATTACAAATATATTATACATATAAACATTATCAAGTTTTTAATATATGAAGTACAGTAGATTCTCCCTAATCCGACTCATATAGTTCTGGAGCTTGTCAGATTTCAGAGATTTGTCCAATTATTGGATATTCAATGAGAAAAATGGAATTACACAAATGAATACACTCCATTTATTAAGACTTTCCTATCACTGCACTTGCTATTCAAATCTTTCACAAACTCCTCAATTTTATCCGATTTTTTTTAATGTCACAAATGGTGGCTCATCCAATATCATAAAATGAAGCTAAATCACTAAACTTTTTCCCAAGTCAAGTTTCTTAATTATTTCTGTCTTTTCGACCACAGTCTTGTGTTTTTGTTTGTGACATTATGTAAAGTTAAATAACAAACACTAATACAGTAAAAACACTGTTTTACAATAATCAGTGTACTGAACTTAAAGATTAATCCAACTATAAGCTTAAGCAATGAATGAATAGCAACTGACAATTTGTTTACATCAGTTTCTCTTTCTTGCATATTGACAAATTGTGAAAAATTTCACATTAGCAGTGCAATGGTTTGCAGAGTATCGGATTACTGGAAGTGAGGAGTGGCGAAGTGTTGGACTACAGAGACTCAACTGTAATGTTATATGAAGCCTCATTTTTTAAATATTCATGATCATTATAAATAGTATCTATTCCTTGATGATGAATTGAATTATTCATGTCCCAAATTCAAATATTCTCCATCATAATGCAAAAACAATCCAAATCAAGAAAACAAAATTTATTGTAGCCTTTCTATCACTGACAAGACAATTCAATAGGTACTTGCTTCTCACAGGTTAAAAAATAATCTGAGTATACAGACTATAATTTCATAGAAAAGTGATATAGCTTTTTTTAAAACTAAACTTAATTACACAGGTTTTTTAAGGTACATTTTAAAATTTCTATTCTTTTTATAAAATGGAAAAAATAATATTCCATCCCAGTTAAATTGGCTTGACTTTTACATTTTTCTCTAATTATTTTACTGGTAAGATAAAAATGTTATTTTGGCAATGGATTGAATCAGATAGAAGTTATAAGAACAACAGTAGCACACAAAGAAATGTAACAAAAAAGCTTTTTATTCACGTGACCAGTCACTAACTAGATACAAAGTAAAAGATGGAAATGAGGTTACTGTACAGGATGTCCTAGCAGACAAAGTTAACATTAATAAATAGTAATAATGTTTGTATTTAGTCCTATATTTATAACTAACAAAAAAAAACCTTTTACTCAAAATTATTGTTTCAAAATGAGTGACAAAACTAAAATTTATTAATAAATAAATAAATAAAATAGTTGCCAAATATAAAAAAATTTACAAGAATTTTTGAAAAATTTTATGCGCCATAATTCTTCAATTGCAAGATGCAATATTAATTATTGATATACTCATGTAATTTTTCTCTTTCTTTTTCAACTTCTTACAATTGAAATTAAAAGAGGAAAATTATATTTTAAATCTGAAATTAAAATATTGTAAAAGCAAAGTTTCTTTAAAATATCACTATATATAAATAGGAACACTATGTTCAAATTTCTAAAATGAAAGTAGATTATAAGATAAAAAGTCTATACCAGAAGTTTGATATCTTGTTTATATATCTAATATATCAGATACCTGGTAGTTTTACTATGCATTTTGTAAACTACTTGAGTTTTCAAATATAAATTGCAGTTTAAATTGTAGTCTAATTGTATCTAAAAAAATATATTTTTAGATACAATTAGAATACAATTTGACATTCTATATAAAAATTTAAAATATTTATTAAATATCAAAATAATGTATAGATAATGTAATGTTTCATATTTAATTTTATATAATATTAAAAACTAATATTTCATTCTTTTTGTATAGATAATCTGTGCTTTTATCTACCAAAAATAGAGGTTAACAGAATGCAGTATTGGATATTTTGCATAGCAATCTCCATTATTTCTGATCAAGTTTGTGCAATTTTCAATGTTCTGATCAATTAATAAATATCCATAATTATTTTGCAATCCATTTTAGACAACTAGATTTGCATTTAGCAATCATTATATGGTAAATGTATATTTGTTTCATTAATTGCAACAAAACTTCTAATGCATATTTTGTTTTAATTCCATATTTCTTTTCAATTCGTAATTTGAACTTTTATAATGTTTCATTGAATTATGCCAATAATACATGGGGCTGGCAAAATCTACTTACTGCTGATTAGCATAGCAATGATTTGCTTTTTAAATTAAAATTCTAATTAGATAAAGAAAAATTTCTTTTTAATATTAATTGTAAGATGCATTCTAATTTTAGATATATAATGTGAAAAAAATGATCATCTTAGAATTAAAGAAATACAGTATATACTTTTTATTCTAATAATAAAACTAAAAATTTATATATATTAGAGTTATGGATTCTGAATCAATAACATAATGCATTTTTGTTAAAATGTATTAAATGAGAGAAACTATATGATTTTAGCTTAACTAATATTTTTAAATAAGGAATAAAATGAAAATGCTTTATAAATTTATAACAACTATTTTTCGAAAAATATATTTCTGTTAATAAAATAATTTATATTATTTCATATATTTTTATAGGAAAATAAATTATACACATAATCAAAAAATTTTTCATAAAACATTGAAATTTTCAAAATTTTTATTAAAGACTTCAAATATATATAGGCTCAAAGTAACTGCTGCAGGTTATAAAATATTTCATTCTCCAAAAAATTTTAAAATTTTTATTTTTTCAAAAAATCAATGCATTTCTCTATGCATTAATGGTGACCCCAAAAAAATTAAAGTTAAATTTTATTGATTATCAAAAAAATTTAACTTTGCATTTTATTATTTACAGAATAAATTTAAATAAGTAAGTAGTTAATATGGCAACAAAAAATGTGTATATAATTCAGTGTTAAGAACTTAATGATTAAAAAAACAAAATGAAAATTTGCTTTGTTAATTTTTAGATTATAAAGACATCATATAATAATGATCTCTTTATAATCTAAAAATAGAAAATAATGATAAAAAGAAAATAAAAAAATGCAGCAATTAAAAAAAATCAGTGGTAACATGATAAATTAATAGTTAATTTGTTCATGAGATTGTTAGATACAATATGATGATATTAAGTATACTGTTCTAATATTTACAAAATTATAATAGTTGACATTCTCTCAAAGCTAGATTATCTACTCTCACTTTGAGAGTAGATAATCTAGCTTTGTATTATTGTATATTCAAATATAAAGAGCTTTTTCAAGTAGAACTAAAGGGAAATGTCAATAGATGTTGCAGAAACAGTTAAAAAAAGTTTTTGTATCATGTATGCAACAGAAATTAACGAATCACTAAAAAATTTTAAAAACTGATCAATTTCTCCAAATCATTATTTGATTGTAAAATATTTTCTGTTTATTTATTTTTAAATTTTTCTTAAATTTTTTTACTGCTAGAAGAGTTGGTTTTTATTAGATTTAAGAACAGTGTTATTTGCAGTCAATTCTCATTATTCACAGATTCCGTATTCATATATTCACGAAAATTTATTTGTAACCACAAAATAGATTTCTGAGGTGCTTTCATGCTTATTCGCAGACTCTTGCTGAGCGGTGAAAATACTGTTACCAATGTAAACCCTCTCTCTCTCTAATAAAGGAAGTTGTTTGTTACCAAATGCAGTCTCTGTGTCATTCTGCTGGAAAAATTTCTTTATCTAACCTTGCTCACTCCACAGACCACAGACCAAAAGCCTATTCATATCGTCCACATGCCTCACAGAAGAATGTGATCCTATGCTTGAATGCAGCCTTGAATTTAGATGCCTAACTTCTTGTGCACTTGTTCCTTATGCTGAGATTTTAGAAGATCTGAGGCAAAAATTGATGCAGACAAGGCTGATGCAGTTTTTCAACACAGTTTTGGAAGACAATGTGTCAGCTGCCACATCAAAAATAAGATTTTATTTACTACATAGTTAGTGTTTTAAAATCTAAATAAACATTACTGTAATTATAATACTGTATATAATACTGTACACTGTATATACTGTAATTATTTGTAAGTATTGTAATACACATTAAATAAGGCAGGGGTCGACAATGTGGTGCCCTGGAAACAATTTTTAAGTGCCCGCTGTTCAAATATCTGAAATCTAAATTTTAGATATTTGAACAATAAACACTTCATAGTTCTAATGAATAATTTTAGTAAAAATTCTTTACAATTGCTCACTTTGATTTTATTTTTGCCATTTTAACAATTGTACGAATTGTACAATTAAATTTTGATGAAAACAGATTCTTAGCAACATCTATATAACATTAGATGACTAGATGAATCAATTTTCGAGTACTAGAGACATCTTATGCTGCATATAATGGAACTATTTTCTGTTCCCACTATCCTCGTATACTCTACCCAGCCATTGCATGCTACGGTGCCCGCCGAACTACCATATTTCTGAAATATGCCTTCTATTAAAAATGGTTGCCGACCCCTGAAATAAGGTGTCTTTAAACAGAAAAACAAATATAAAGCAAGGATAAAAATGTTGGGTTTGCAGGAACATAATTCTATATTTCCCATAGGTACAATGGTTCAATATTCACTAATTCAGTATTCATGAAAAATTTACAGAATATAACTACTGCGAATAATGAGAATCGACTGTATCTTTTAATCTTTATATTTTCTTATCATGACATCTGATTTTGCATTCAAAAATAAAAATTATGAAAAACATGGATGTATAAATGCTTCTCCTAAAAGACAATAGTTAGCTTATTAGTAGTTTTCTACTATTCTAAGATAGATGTGAACAAATGCAATTAACATTTTTGATTTAGAATTTAATACTTCAATTTTATTCCAAAATGATACTTGATAAAACCAAATATGGTAGAATTATTCAGTATAAAGAATTAAAAATGTATATTTTAGAGGTTTTGCTGATAACTTTTAACAAACTTTTCTAGATCATATACAGATAATCCTTGACGTACAACTAACTTGTACATATGACAGCAATGTCATCAATAAATTCTACTATTGATGAATATGAATGCAACTGATCTGGTTTGATTCTCTGACCCAATGTCTGATATATGGAAAGCATCCTTTTTTGTGTCTGATTCTTGTAGTTTTATGTTCTTTATGTTTATTAAAATAACATATAGAATCCTTGTAAATATTAGAAGAGATAAATCCATAAATTTTATGAATTTTTGACTTCCAACTATTTCTATTTTCAACAGCAATGATCAAAACAAAATCCAGTTATAAGTTGAGGACAACAGTGGTGGACAAAAGTATTGATACCCCCCATTTTTTTATTATTATTTTGGCAATATTAGTGTTCGAGCTTAATGAAACGTTTTCAAACCCTGTTTATGAAATTGGAAAGAGCAAAGAATAGTAAGGATAGCACATTCAATCAGAAATAGCAATTATTTATTTCTGTACAAACAAAAACTGAAAACATAAGGTGGACAAAAGTATTGATGCCTTACAATTAATATTTAATATGCCCACCTTTAGCAGAAATTACAGCTTGTAATCGTTTTCGGTAGCCTTCAACAAGCTTCCTGCA
>AYEL01048739.1:0-21969 GCA_000484575.1 Olivierus martensii
AAAGCTAAAATTTGAAAAATTTATTTACTCTAAAATATATTTAATACTGACTAATTATACATTAAACTTCTATGTATAATGAGATATTATTATTTATTTAATGATATAGTCAAATATATCTTTATTAATTGATTATACAGTTGAAATTTTTAAATAAATAAAAATTAAAACATACCGAACTCCGTTTTCTAAGGAATGCATCAGATTCATCAACAAATAAAAGTAAACTGAAAAAGTAATTTTCGGTTATTATTATTATATTGAAAATTCTGATAAATAATTTTTTACAAAAATTAGTTTAATTTTTAAGACTTTTTAAATCATTTAATCATTTATACTGGTTATAAAGAATATACAGTTAATAGATAATTTTTAAAAATTAATTGTTCTCATATCAGACATACATGAGAAAAATTACTACTTTTAAGAAACATTTTGAAATTAGATATTTTCATTAAATGCAATAAACTATGAAGTAATATATTTGATTTTAAAGTATAAATAACATCAATGAAAGAAAGAGTGACAGTTTTGCAAATTATTTGTATAGCAAACTTTTTTAAAATGTATTCAATTTGATGAATCAGATTCTATTATTGATAAACTATAGGCAAAATATTTACAACATACATTCAAATATAGTGCAGGTATACCCAATGATGTGCTGACAAATTTTTAACAACCAGGTTGCTGAAGAAACATGGATACATATATGTGTAAAATTTTATCATAAATTTTACTGGTTTACCATAAAGTGAATCACAAAATTTTCAAATAATAATAATAAACTATTGACTATTCTTTATTATAAATTCCAAATAATAAACTGATTTTCAGAATGTTTCATTGATTTTTGCTGAACTCGTGTCAATAGCAACGTGTGCAACTTACAATTTACTAAAAAGAATATAATAAAAATATTGATTTACTCAGTTATTGTATACAAGTTTATTGTAGCTCAACAGATGATAATCATTATCTATTTACATTTAACACTGTGTGGCAGTCTCTCTCTGAAATACACACAGATGCATTGAGTTCACCACGCTACTTGAAAAGTCCACTTGTATATATAATCATTTTTATATTTTAAAACCAGCTTACAAAATTTGTAAAAATTCAATAAATGGCTCTTATGAACCATTGTAAGCTGGCTCCACACATCCTTGGTATATTCCATTATAATATACTAATTGGGACTAGAAAACCTGTGCAAAAATGTGTTAAGTGAGCAAAGAAATTGCATTATAAAAACCTTAGCCAGTTGCAGACAAAAGATTGACAACGTATGTCTAAGTCTAATTTATGAAAAATCAAATATTTCCCAATTGTTTCACAATGCATTACATTGTTTTATTTCTATTTTATTTCCATTTTAATCATTATTTATAACTTTTAACATTTATGACTCAACAATCATAAACATGTATCAATAGTGGAAGTGACCTTTTTCTTTATGACATATAAGTAATACTAATTCAACTAGAGGATATTTCTGCTAGATCCATGTCTAAATAAGCTTAATTGCATTGTTAAGATGTTATTTGTCACAATTAAGCTTTTTATAGCATGTTTTTTTACTTTTCATTAACAATATTCTATCATGAAAGAAAAACTAGAAGATGAAATGCAAAACACATTTTACTTTGTGTGCTGTTAATATTTTAAATAAACTTTGCCCTATAATTTGGCTATTGCAGTATTTTAATTGAGATTTGCAGTAAAATTTGAATAATTTTTTATGTTCATAGTTCTGTTGATAAAAAAAAAAGGAAAAAATCATATAAATAAATCAATAACAAGTTTAGAACTGAATAAATATAATGCTATAATTATTAATTATAAATCAAAATAGAATACAAAATTATTAATTATCATCATCACAGCATAAAATTTTGATGAACAACAGTTATATTAATTTTAATTTTACAAAGCTTCTAAGAAAATAATTGCATCATTTGCATGTAAAGATATTTTAATGATGCAGTTAGTCATTTAGAATTTTCATAAAATTAAAATTAATATAAAAAACTACTGTTCATCAAAGTCTTACATTGCAATGATAATTATTAATTATTTTGTATTTTATTTTAATTATAATTAACCCGGCACCTGGCGCGTACATCTGTAATTATCTTTGGTCATGCGTTATCAATTTGATACATTAAGTTGAATAAATTATCTATAATTTATCATCAATTTTAGAATTAGAAGAAATATTTTATCAAAATCCTTCAAATGTTTTCTCCTAACTGCAAAAATTCCTGTTTTTTTTATTGTTTTTGTGTTTTTTTCAATATTTATTTTGTAATCCAATCTCATTTCATTAAAAAAATAGAGTATCATATTGCAATTTGCCATAATTTGTTTATAAATTTAACAATGGACGTGCTGACTGCTGTTTAAGTTGTTAAAGTCAGAAGGTCAAGAATACAGAATTTATGTTATCTTAATATATTTTTCTTTTTATCGAAGAAGCTCTATATATTTAAAGTAAACTATTTAACCACATGCTTTAGAAATTAGAAGTCATATAGGAAGTTAAAAATAATTATGCAACAAAAAAATTTTCTTTCTTTTTAAATTTAATTTTAATTAACTAATGTTGTGCCATTTTTGTTTCTCTTTAGCAACAATAGCAATAAAAAAAATAACTGTTTTGCAATTGAAATTTGAAATAGGCTTACAATTATTAGCTAACTTGTTTATTTAATAATAATAACTTTTATAAAAAAATTTATTTTTTATAAAAGTTATTATAAACATATCTATTTTAAATTATTTGGAAACATATAAAAAAATTTATTTTTATATGTTTCCAAAAATATTTAAAATAGATTATTAGTAATTAAATTAATCCAAAAATTTTCCCTTATTAATTGTTAGTTATAGAGTTCTGATGATTTTCTAAATTAAATTAAATATGGCTTTTTGATGTGCTGAATTTTAAATTATTATCAATGCAGTTAATTCTTGACAGTCAGCAAATGGAATAAAAAAGATAGAGCAAGATTTTTTCTACCAATGTGCAGAACAAAATGGCAATAAATAAGATAGAATTATGAATGTAATTTACCTAGTAATTAATTGCTTGATATCATGCTTAAATGAAGTGTTAAGTATTTCTTTTTTGTTTTGAATTATTGTTTATTTCAGTTTAACCAATAGAAATATATATCAAAATTCCTGGATATGATGATTCATTTAAATGTTTTATAATATACATATTAACATCTCCTCTTTTTTACATATTATTACATACGTATAGGATAATGATAAACAGAAATTAATTGATAGAAAAACAAGATTTTAATACAGTAAAAAGTATGTAAATAATTAATAAATTTTATGTTTTACACAAGAAGAAATATTTATGGAATCAGTAACAGTTCTAAATATAAACAGAGAAACAGCATTAATCAGGAACAATACTTTCCTGATTTATGCTGTTTGATTTTATTGATTTTAGAGATATGCAGATATATAAGACATTTCATGTTTGCTCTATTTTTAATAAAATGCAAATAAAAAATTCATTAAGCAACTTTTATATTTATGTAAAAATATTCCCTTAAATTTTCATATTTATACTCGTTATACTCATCTAGCCATTTAATTTATTAATATAGCTATTCAAATAGGTTCAAGAATATCTAAATCTGACATGTGATTTTCAACTTTTATGGAAATTTTCAGAATGGATTAACCGTAAAATAGGGAATCTGCTGTATATACTTCTGAATAAGATATTTTATTTCACTTAAAATTTTTATTTATTGATGAAACTATAAATTATACTTAAGAAATACAAAGACATTATAGCTACCTTTATTTATGAAAATGCACTGTTAAAGTTTTTACATTGTTGCATACCACTTAGAGTTATCATAGTCTGATAGAATTAAATTAAAAATTTGATATGACATATATGAAATATTTTATGAATATTTTTATCATTATCTTAACAGAATACATCTAGCTAATTTTAATGATTTTTAAAATTAGTTAAAAGTGTGGAAGATTATATTTTAATTATCATTATTATATTAAAAAATACTCACTTTATGAAATACATTAACTTTAAAGAGAATAAACTAATTAAAAAAAAACTCAATCTACAAACAATTGAATTTGCTATTAAAATTTTTATTATAGTATAATTTTGTTTCTTCTATATTTATAGAATTCAGAAATTTGTAATTTTTCTGGATTTGATGTCCTTTGCCAACGAATGAAAGAAGGTAGGAAGGTGTGTAAAGATTACACAGATTTCTTACGACAAAGGTATTGTATTCCATTAAAACATTTTATTTTTATTTAAAGCTTATATACATATTTGAATAGTATTCAATAAATGTATTTTTTTATGATTACAGGGCTCAAGTTCAGGAATTATATGGAAAAGCTCTTATAAAACTATCTAAGTCACTGGGTGGAAAAGAAGAAATAGGGTAAATTGAAAAGTTATTTTTATAAGTATTCAAACTTGTTAACTGTACAATAAAATACATTTATATTCAAATTATTTATTAAAGTTCTTTAAGACAATCTTGGGAAACTATGAGGAATGAAACAGAAAACATTGGCAAACAACACATAGAAACTGCAGGAAACTTGTTAGAAGAGGCAAATAAAATAACAGATTTAATGGAGAAACACAAAATGCAAAGAAAACAAGCTGAAGATCAGTTGAGGAGGACACAAATGATTATGAAAAATGCAATGAAGAAAGTGCTAGAAGTAAGCTTAATTGTAGACTACAGATGAAATACTGGATTTCTTTATCTTTTTATTAACTTATAGAATCTGTTTTTCATCTTTTGAAATCCACATTTTCAAATTGAAGAATTTTTAATATACACACAGATACATTGTATATACATATACAATGTATTTATGTTTGACTCCATATAACACAAGAGATGCATTATATGAATCTACTTATTACAAACCATATAAATAATATGAAACTACATGTAGAGATTCTAACTTACAAGAAAAATATACCAATCAAAGCAGATAAAGCTATAGCATAGAGATATGAGCATTTTTTCTAATTTCATCATTTATCATATGTTCTGTGTGTTTATTAGGTTATTTTTAGTTAACAAGCCAGACCTAGACCCTTCCTGAAAAGCTGAATGCATGACTCTGAATTAAATCCAAATCTTCCAAGATTGTAAACAACTGCTTTACCATGCAGCTATTCAACCTACTTATGTGTTTATTCTTTAATATAACTGTTTTTAATGTTACATATTTGTGATACACTAATATAGTATATAGGTTATGCTCCAACATATGTTTTAATTTACTTAGGGTTTTTTGATTACTTAAGTGATCATTCAGCAAAACCATATACAGGTATTAGAGATTTTTATATGTGTATATATACTGTATAAGACAATATTATCCAAAATTTAATTTTCTTATAATAAATTATCTAAAAAAATGGGTTCCTCAAATTTAAACACTGGTTAAAAATTTTCATTTCATTTATAAATTTTAAAAAAGTCATTCCATTTTTAAATTTTAGAAAATTTCAAAAATTTTCAAGAATTTAAAAAAAAAATATATATATATACTTTAACAACAAAAGTAGTGTAAAATTGTACAGTTATTTAACATATTACAATTGTATTTCAAGATAGTGAAGCTTACACCAAAAATCCCTATAACTTTTTATTCAAATCTCTGAAATAAACCATCAATTGGTCCAATTAATGACATAATACATTATGCCACAATACATGCACAATACAATTATTTAATAAAATAATATATAATGGTTTTAGTAAAATAAAATAAATCATTCATTTCCAAGTTCAGCATAAATTCAAGTTACAAGCTATATAAGTTATGAACAAAATTTATGGATAAATTATGTTCATAGCTTGAGATCAATTCAACAACAATTTTCACTTTACTACAATTTTCATCAAGATATTGGTGTTTTTATATCATTATACATGTTTCATTATGTCTCATGTATACATATACCTGAGGCATAATGAAACATTAGATATGGTCAGTTAATTTAGAATGCAAATTCATATTATCATCTATAATTCATGAAATTATTATTATGATTTCTGAAACTAAAAAAGTAAAAAATTTAATTAATCTACAAAAATATTTATGCAAGAAATAAACATAAAATTAATTCATTTAATTTATTTATTGTACTAATTAATTTATTATTGACATTTATTTATAATTATATTGAATATTAAATACTAATATTTTTGTTTTATGAAAATCTTAAAACATTTCAGTCTGTATGTTTTTAAAGAATGCTGATTGAATTATTTATAATTACTGAGTAATTCATAAAAGATTTTCAATATGAATTAGTAATAATCAATGTTAAAAAATAATTCAGCCCAATTGGTACAATATTTGTTAAATGTTTTAAAACTATAGAATTATATTAAAAGAAAAAATGCAATAAAGAATAATTTGTTATAATTACAGGATTGTTTAGCTAAAAAATTTGTTTATGATAAAATACATAGATTTTGTTTTTTTATTTTTGATAGAATTTAAATAAATAATACTTTACGGAATTTGAGATTATTCCAAAAAGAAAGTATCCAAAAAATAATTGTGAAAAAATAAGAATTTTTTCATATTTTCATATGGGAACAAAAGATGATATAATTAAAATAGCATCTTCCAATCAATGAGATGGCATGATAATTGAACATGAGAGACAGTTGTTTATTCAAAGCTTTTAAAATCAATAAATACTAATCATAAAGTTAAACATGTCAAAAAAAAAAAATTATTTGATAGCAAGGAAGAGATTATTATTGAGATTATAAAAAGTTTAAAACTTTTATGCAAACTACTAAATATGATCAAATTTATTTTATATGATGTTCTTTTTAATTAAATTACCATCTGAATTAATAAAATATCCTTTATATAATATCTCTTATTATAAAAACTAATAATTGCTGATAGATAGACAAACTTGGACTTATTATTTTGGAAAAATTAATATAGGAATTTGATAATGCATAGATAAATAATGCTCATATAAAAGCTCTAAATATAAATGTCTATTTAAAATTATATTTTGTTAAAATATTGTTTCATGATTTTATTCTTCATATATGCAGAATAAATTTGAAATGAGGGCCAATATTTTAAGTAAAGTTTGTAATATTAATGTTTAACATTGATATAAAAAGAGCATAGTGTGAACTTTATACTAAGTACAATAATATAAAAAAATTGATTGCTATATTTGTTGTACTTTTATTTTATATTTAAGGCATCATAATAAGATTTGATGATGATAAAGTACTATTATTATTATATTCAATTTAATTTTTTATTATAGTCTAAGAAAACATATTATACACGATGCAAAGAAAAAGAAGTTTTAGAAGAAACTTTACAATCTATTGGACAGAATATTCAGGGTAAAGAATTTGAAAAAGTATGTTTTATTGTTAAAATGCTTTCAAAGATTTTAAAAATTATATTTTAAATTAAAATGTATTAGCACTAAATAAAAATATTTATATTCATTTAAATAATTCAAACATTAAATAATTTCACCTAATACAGAATTTTTATTCTAATTTATGATAAACTTTACATAATCTTCCTCTTCTATACTTCAGAATATCAAAAATAGGAATAAGAGGGAAAATTTTACAAGTAAATATGACATATCATGGCAATATTGCTCATTAAAATATTAGAAAAATGTATTTTAAATATATTGTTTGAATACACAACAAATCAAATTAAAATATATAATATATATATATATGCTGAAATAGTGTTTTGTATGGCTGTTGCTGTAAATAATAATCCATATACATTTGGTACAACAGTGATGAATATATTCCCAGCAATGTTTTCTGACAGTAAAATTGCATTAGATTTTAATTGCAAAAGCTCCAAACTATCATACATTATTTCTTATGATTTAGAGCCATATTTTAAAGATGACTTTACCAGTGAAATTATTAAATCTCCATGCCATTATTCTATTTAGATTGATGAAATTCCACTCTCAGAAAAAAGGATTCAGCAGTTGGATATTCTGGTGAAATTTTATTCTGAAATTCGAAAAAGTTACTATTCATCACTGGGAAAAACCTCATATTCAACATGCAACATCTGAAAACCTTATGTTGTGTTTGGATTCACTAAAGTGTTTGCCTGGAAATAAATTACTTAATGTTTTTTCAAAATTACAAAAAAAGAAACAAAAAATTTAATGTTAGGAAAAACCAAGCTTTTGTTGCAGAAAAACTCAATAATTTATTAATGTAGAACAGTTTTGATTAATATTTCAGCCATCTTCAATACATAAAAACACAAATTCTATACGAATAATTGAACATTTTTTGGTTTCGAATATTTTAAATGTTCTTTAAAAGTTTATATTAAAATTTTTCATTTTGCAGATGATCAAAAAATGTCCAATTATTCCTGTAGAATTTATTTGTGTGTTTATATATTGAAAATGGCTAAAATATTAGCCAAAACTGATCTACATTAATAAATTATTGAGTTTTTCTGCTAATATGAGCTTTGTTTTTTCTTTTTATTGTCTATTGAAGAAATGCAGTGAGCATAATTAGGAGTTAACTTAATGTTTATGAAAATCTACTTTTCTATTGAAACATTTCACTATTCATTTTTCTTATTCTCATTCTTTTGGTTAATTTGTTTTTATATGATGATTATGTCTTGTTTGAATTTTTAATGTTAGCAAACCATAATTAAAATTTAAAAATGTATTTTTATGAAATACAATGGTATGCTTATTTGTATTTAAATTAGAGTTTAACTTTTAAATTATTTGTGAATATTAAATTTGCAACTTCAAAATATAATCACTTGTTTTAATTATATAAATCTTGAAATTTTTTGCTACAAAATGATAAAATTGCCTGCTACGAGACATGAAAAGCTATTTTTCCCTGCTACAAAATTGAAACAAAAAGCTATTTTTCCTACTACAAAACTGATACAAATCATATTGGTGAGTGTATGATCCCTGTACCAATCATTTTTTGAAATGTTAACATCATTTTTCTGCTTAATATGTAAATAATTTATCACATTCCAAAATTTACTGTATCAAATCTTAATAAATTTGAATTCAGATTTCTAAAAAACAACTTTTTCTTTGCTTTCAACAAATTTTTAACATTCTTTTACAATTTAAATATTCATATTTTGCAATTTCCATATTACTTTTTTGAAAAAATTCAGTGCTTTATTTCTATTTTTAATAGCCTGTCTACGGTCAAAATCAAACCAATATACACTTACACAATCAGTAAAACACTTATTATTCATACCCAAATCACATGCAGAGTCATTAATATTCTTATTCAATTCAGATAAACAAATCAAACTATACTAGGACATCTAGATTTCAAAAGTTCAGAATATAACTTTTAACTTATCATCATCCCAATATAATCTCTTTTTATAAGAATATAATCTCATCTTTTAAATAATCTATCCCAATATAATCTCTTTGTTTTAAATAATTTTTTTAAACTTTACTCATTCACTTAAATTCAAAGAAAACCCAACAACAAGTGGAAAATGATCAGATTCATGATTATCCTCCACTCGAAAAAAAAGAAAATTAATCAAATAAACCTGAATCAAGTAGAGCATAATCAATAACTGAAGAACCTCTCTCACTAATAAATGTAAATTCTCCCATTATATCCCCTAGACTTCTCCCATTCAAAATTAACAAATTCCATTCCATACAAAAATCAAGTAAACCTCTACCTCTATCATTAACAACTTCATTCTTAAAATTTCTATGTAATAAGTCAGTATTCAAACAATTATAAATATACTCATCAATATAATCATTATTAGTCCCAGTTCTAGCATTAAAATCACCTGCAACTAGAACATCATTACAAAATAAAACTAAAAATTAAGAAATTTAACTGCTCTCTTCTGTTTTTTTCTTCTTTTTCGAACATCATTACCCAAATCAGCCATAACTCAGGATAAAACTTGCATAATAATGCTCCACTTATTTTCTTGTAAATACAAAAATACACATTATACAAAATTAAAAACAGTTACACTGCCAAAATGATATAACTTCCAATATTACTAGCACTATGGTAGGAAAATAAAATATATAATAAAAACGTAAATAAATTAAGAATTAATCAAAAGGAAGCTCTTTCGATTTATTTTAAAATCATCATCATCATCATCATCCATTAACAGAATAATAAACTGAATTCTGAAGAACGCACATAATATTTTAAAATTGATTACTATGGTAACGTATTAATTACAAAAGTATATTAATCAGTAATAAGAATAAATACATAAATAAATTTATAAACATATGCGCGAAATTAATATTACACAAATAATATAAATACAGATATTCATTAAATTAATAATCGAATAATTAACGAGAGTGACTTGTATGAAAGGTGTTATTTTCGTTTACTGCACCATTTCCAAGCATTGTTAATAATAGCAGGATCGACTTTATTAATCGGTCTAGGTTTAGCATCCCTTTTATCAAATATTGTTTGTTTCAGCAACCCTACCTTTTTTAGGATCATCTTCTTTAATTAATAGTTTAATAGTTCAATTTTTATATATTTATTCTTATTACTGATTAATATACTTTTGTAATTAATACATTAACATAGTAACCAATTTTAAAATATTGTGTGTGTTCTTTAGAATTCAGTTTATTATTCTGTTAATAGAAGCTGCTGATGATTTTAAAATAAATCGAAAGCACTTCTTCCTTTTGATTAATTCTTAATTTATTTACGTTTTTGTGTATAAATATTATTTTCCTGCCATAGTGCTAGTAATAAAATCCAAAATTAGTAAAAACTGTTCTTCTTTGAAAGACAATTTTCAAAATTAAAAACAGCACATTTAGAAGTGGGTTGTTGAAACATAAACTTTAATTAGATCAAAAACGTTTTCAATATTCTAGATACTATCATCAGTTGAACAAACAGATTAAATCTGTTTGTTCAACTGATTGTTCAATTGATGTTGTAAAAGTTGTTTGTAGTTCTTTTTAAATCTGTTTGTTCAACTGATGATAGTATCTAGAATACTGAAAACGTTTTTGATCTAATTAAAGTTTGTTTCAACAACCCACTGCTAAATGTGCTGTTTTTAATTTTGAAAATAGTGCTAGTAATATTGGAAGTTACACATGTTATATAATCACATTAAATATAACATAATTACATTCCTTCTTAATAATCTCAAAATCAATATTATTTGGAATTCCAAGTATCCAACCATTAGTAAGTCTACCCATTTTACTTATTTTAAAATCAGGCATAATAATCAACTTAAAATTATTCAAATCTCGAAAATCCAGCCAATCAATTGTTACACCATGTTTCAGAAAGAAAAAACACATTAAAGTTTAAAACATATTTCCAAAATTTAATACTCTTATTCTTTAAGTCAGCACAATTCCACACCAATATGGAAAAACCAATATCTCAGTGTCACTTTGAATCATGAAATTCCTTAAGAGAAGAAGACAAATGATCAACTTTAATAATAACTTTCCGTTAATTTTATCATAAACCAAAATAATCTCATTTACCCCATTCTCTCTATATTGTTTTCCAAACAATCTTAACTCATTCCTAGCCTTACAAAGTCGAACAGAAAAGTCATCATTAATAAAAATATTTGAACCTTTTAATTTCTTAGCATTATATTTCACTTGCTTTTTAAAATTAAATGTATTTAAATGTAGTAAAACTACACAAAATAATACAAGATCTATTATTATTCTTAACACCAATTCTAATAGCATTTTTAATAGCAATATCCTTAATACCTAAACGATCCATACATAAATTCTTTATTAATGTTTCCGTATCAAATTGCCTTTCTCCAATTATCTCATCAAGGCCAGAAATTATGACATTATTTCTCCAAACTTTATTTTCCAAATCATCTATCAATTGGTAAATCTTTTCATCAGTAATATCAACTTCCTGTCGTTCACCACTTTTTAAACTTTCACTATGCACTATAGATTCAATAGTCTCAGTTCTCCCCTCCAACTCAATAACAGCTTCATCAATATTTTCAATCCATGACTGTAATCTATCCAATCTCGATACCATAATCTCCAGTTTATTATTTATACTTAAATTTGTTTTAATTAATAAACACAAACCATCATGTAAATCAAAATCACTGTTTTAACATAGATATTTGATGAAAATGCAATTACTGATATTTCCTTTAAATCGCACTCTTCATTGGTCCTCAAGACTACTCTGACTGATTAGTGAATACATTTTATGCTTTCCACCTTCTTCCATCTCGTTGATACTAAACAAAAAGAACTGCTTACCTGAAAATAAAAACCAAAATTATTATAATCTAAAGCAAAAACTACAATGGACAGCTGAATGCAATTTCCCAAATGTAAACGGTTCATGACAGTATTAATAGCACTCAACACCTGGTGAGAGATACTGAAAATAAAAACCAAAATTATAATCCAAAGCAAAAACTACAATGGACAGCTAAATGGAATTTCCTCATATATATGTAAAACAAAAGGAAAGAAAAAGGATGCAGCCTATATAACATTTGTTTAATAATTATATCTTTCTTACTGCTGTTCATTAAAAAAGAGCGCATTTTTTTTTTTGTTTTAACAATATCAACCTCACTTTCAGAACTTTTTTCTGCATTTAAAGATTGTGTAGCTTCTGCTCTCTTTACAAAATCTGTATCTAACCCACTACAAAACAATCCATTCCTTAACATATACCCAAAAAAATTTGAGTAAAAAAGTTTTTTCTATTTCACATCCTTCTATTAAGAATAAAAACTTACTTTTTATCCAAGAACTGAATGTTTGGAACACACAATGCTCGATAGTTGACAATAGACTACATATTGTCCTCTCACGACAAACTAGCGAAATTGCATTTATGACTAATTTAACAAAATGTTTCTCAGTTATATCATTTTATCTGTGTATCATATATCCATAGTGTGGATTTACAAAAATTAATGAAAATGTTTTGTGTTGTACCCTAGTATGGATTTACAAAAATTAATGAAAATGTTTTGTGTTGTAGGAAGTTGACGTAATTTTCTAAATGTGTTAAATAAAAACAGTGTTGTAGAAGTACTGTGTTATATGAGGGTTTCCACAATTTTCAAATCTCATTAGAATCATATTGTAGAAATTCATGCTATAGAAGGGATACCTGTATAATATCTTAATGACATAATCATACTAATAATTATTGACATTCTTTTTTAAATTATAACTCTTTAATATTATGCATTTTTAGAAAATATTTTTTTATAAATCAATTACTACAATTTGAATTTTTTACAAATAATGTATGCCAACTCTAACTCTTGATAGTGAATATAGTTTTTTGCTATATATTTATCATGTTATGATTCTTATAATAGAAGAAATAATCATCATTTCAGTTACAAACCTCTTCTGAACTAAATAGAATAAACAGGAAAACGATACACTGCCTATACGATATAGAAAAATTAACACTTTAGCACTTAGGCAGGTCGAGAAAAACATATAATAAATTAACTTTTTTAAATAGCAGTAGCGCTTTTGACTTTTTATTAAAAATCCTCTTCAGCTACACACAAATAGAACATCTAGTAAACACTAGATGTTCTATTTGTTTGTGTTTACTAGACGTTCTATTTGTGTGTAGCTGAAGAGTATTTTTAATAAAAAGTCAAAAGCGCTACTGCTATTTAAAAAAGTTAATTTATTATATGTTTTTCTCGAGCTGCCTAAGTGCTAAAGTGTTCATTTTTCTTCTGAACTACATGAAGTACCCAACTTTATGAACTAATTCATTCCTGAAGTGAGTTTGTAAAATAAGAACTCTTAAAATCTTACTGAGAGTCAATTTCCCTTAGACATAATTTTAAAATCAAGAGTTCTGTTCTTGATTATGAAATTTTACTATAAATAAAATAAGGTAAAGGTCAACAATATCAACAGTATATGATTAGAAAATGATTTATCTATCTAAATCAGTGAAAAAATAGCTTTTATAATCAATATAATTTTTTGTATTATATCAATAAATGCATGAGAGAAACCATGTATACTGCACAACACAACAGCAATTATATAGTACAGTATTATATAGTACATGGCTTTAAATGCCTTTTTATAAATGTTTAGCATTTATTTCTTGCAATTAATGTTCATATTTTCAATTTTTGTTTTTTTTGATACTTCATATTTAAAAACACACAAATCCAGGAACTATTAATGGGAACTTCCTGTATAATATGACTCATTAATAGAAAATTCATATTTTTAATTTAAAATTTTTTATATGAAAGTTAAATAAAATCATTCCAATTTCTATAAATAAAGCATATCTTAAATGGTAAATATGTTCAGAATAATTTCTTATTTTTATAAGTAATATATTTTATTGAGTATATATTCATATCTGTAGAAATTATATTATTAAAAGCATCTCGTGTAAGCAGTTAAACTTACCACATTATCAAATTAATTTATAATGCTTTTCTTTAAATTCACCATTACCTATTACTTAGGTAACAACTGAAAAAAGTAACATTTTTTATTTACTTTTTTTAATCTTTTAAATAAGAGAAAAATTATTAACCAAAAGTTTAATCTTTTGGTTAATAATTTTTTTCTCTTAGTTTTTCTGCTCTTCAAGTTTTTAGCCTACTTTGATGGAAAACAGGACTTATAAGATCATTCTGTCTGCCAATTCTTTCCATCCACTACTTACTGTATATACTCATGTATAAGCCGAGGTTTTTTCTCAAAAAAATTTCTGAAGTAGGGGGGTCGGATCAAAAGAATCAACTTTTTTTTGGCTGGAGAAATTGAAGTAATAAGTAAAACCATAACTAACTGAATGTCTCCTGAAGACCAGGAAGGAAATTTTGTAATAATTAATTTAATACATTATCAGGTAAAATTTTATCTTACTCTGAAGCAATTGAGCATGTCTCGCTGCTGACTCCAACCTGCATCTATATACCGTAATCAGATAGGCGATGCCGTGCTGCTAATACGACGCGACGTGAAAACTCGACAGTCAATCAAGAATCTACTTAGGATTCATTTTTGAGTGAAAAAATATATTTATTTTTCATTATTATAAATTAAGAATGTTTAATCCTCGCTAGTATAATCGATAAATGCTTGTTATATTTAACTCATCGATGATTTAATTAAAATATATTAAAAAGTAACTAAAATAATGTTTAAAATAACGAAAAAATAATAATTATTTAAAATCTGTACTGAAAAATAACTTTAGTCTATCAAAAAAGTTCATCGTAAGCAAAATCAAAACTTCGAAATCGCACACTAACGTCTAGAAATCATGTTGCACACGTCATCCTAATAGTGTATGATGACATCGTTAAGATGATCCACTCATTTTAAAATACAATCAAAAGTTTGAATAATTCAATTCAACTCAACTATAGGAAAACGAAACTTCGAACAGTCTTTCTAATAAAATTTTTATTGTGATAACTTAATATGAAATTTTTTAGAAAAGAAAACAGTTATTCAATAACAAAAATAAAATAAAATATTTTTATTTAAATTATAAAAATTTATTACTACTAGTTAACTTGATATTTTCTGAAGCTATGTCATACACCGACATCAATCTCGCTTCGGAGTAAAATTTTACTTTACCTGTTGTGATCGAGGGCATCGCACTGCCGAATCCAACCTGCATTGATATAAGCGCATCAGATAGGCGATGCCACGCTGCTTGATGTGCTGCGACACAGAAATTCTCAACAATAATTCAATAATCTTATATAGGCACGCTGCATTGGATCACTTTGCAAAGTCGCGGATTAGAACGAATGGAATAAAATTAATTCTAACTAAGCCTAATGGTTAGCAACTCTGCAAATTCCAGAGTTCTGCCTGAGCTCAGGTCTTTCTCTAAGTACTAACTTAATACTAAGTAATTATAAAACAATCTAACGCAAAGTAACGTCGAACTGACGAAATGAAACTAAATATCAGAACTTACACTGAAAGTTCCGATTAAGTGTTAGCAGTAAAACGAACAACAAAAAAAACGAATGCAAAGTAACGTTGAACTGACGAAACGAAACTAAATATCAGAACTTACACTGAAAGTACCGATTAAGTGTTAGCAAGTTTTCATACTATTATAATATTATAATAATATAATTTTATTAACAGCTGACTCAAAAACAAAATCGATTGGAACAGACAACAGAGAGCCTAAATTTAGCATATAGTTCATCATTAGAAGCTCTTGAAGAAGTTCATCAGTTATGGGAACATGAAATGTGTTCAACATGTGAGGTATATTTAAATATGAAAATATTTATATTTATTATTATCCATATTTTAACTGCTTACACTTCTGTTTACTATAATCAAATAAATACAGCACTCTTTGCAGTAAAGTATCAAACTTACCTTTTATTAACTTAAATACAGAAATTTTGGTATATAGACACCCTCTTCAGGTATACAATACTCAACTTAATCGAATCAAGAGAATACCTGTAGAATTGTATACCTGAAGAGGGTGCCTATGCACCAAAAACGTTTGTATTTAAGTTAATAAAAGGATAAATTTGATACTTTACTGCAAAGAGTTGTATTTATTTAATTATATTTATATAGGCTATATGGAAATCAGCTCTAGCAGGCTTGCAAACAAAACTTTGCTTCCATAGTAATCCAGTGTTTGCACAGGTGCAATCAGTTAATCAGTTGGCTACTTCCATACATGCATCAAACCATTTCATTTAGTATGTTTCCTGTAGTGAGCAAATAAACATGGCTCCCCCTATGAAAATTCCCTATGAAAATTCCTACAAAATCTGAAATTCACACTGTTGTTCAATTTTTACAAGCCGAAAGACACAGTGCAGATGAAATTCATTAGGGATTGTGTAAGGTATATGGATGAAACTTCATGAGTGAATGATATGTAAGGAAATGGTATCAGAAATTTGAGACAGACAGACATATGTGTAATAAAGATGGTCAAAGGAGGCTTTGACCACCTTTATCATGCATTACTGTGAAACTCTTAAGAAACTTTGAAGGTCAATTCAGAACAAGAGGTGAGGCATGCTGACATCAGGCATGCTCCTTCTTCATGACAGCCTGCACCTGCACATATACATATCAGTAGAGAAAGAATGCAGAAAAACAGCTTATATTTGAAACTATGAAATATTACTGATTGTTGCAAAATGAAGCCAAAATTACTTTACAATATGTTAGATTATGAAAACTTTATAATTATAGCAGAATATAAATTTATGATAATATTGTGAAATTCTGCTACAAATTCCAGAAAGAAAATAACTTTCAACTGTAACAAATAAAATATGTGATTTATCTTTATTATATAGGTAATCCTTGACTTAAGACAGGATGTTTGAACTTTACCATTCTATGTCAGAGAGTTTGTAAGTTGAAAATGCCCAAAATTTGGGATTTCTCACTACCCAGTATTATTATTATTACACTCTACTTTATTATAATAAACTTAACAAACACAAATATACAAGAATCAGACATAAAATGATACTTTTTTTTTTTACATTAGACCATTGTTCAGGGACTGAAACCCTTTTAGTTGCAATGACCAATTGCAGAATTCATCAATAACACTGTTTTTGTAAGCATAGGAATGGTCGTAACTCAAGGTAGTCATAAATCTAAGACTACCAGTATTATTCATAAGAGACAACAAGAAAATTTAAATAAAGAAAGTTTCACTGCTCAACAAATATTAAAAAACAATACAACAATTAAATAAGTATTCATATCTGTTGTATTGTTACATTATATAACTGTAACTGTATTTTCTACGTAACTAAACAACTTTGTTGCATATTTACTTAACATAAGCATATGATCTGCAAGACAATAATATGCATTTTGCAGCCTGACATACTAAACTATACAATATTACCATTATGTTGAATTGCTATTATGTGAACAAGTTTACTTTTTTGAATTTTTCAGCATTATTCAATTCAATTAAAAAAATATGAATTTATTAATTATTTTTTGTGCTTATAAGGTAAACAGAAATAATTAGATTATCATTAAAGTATTCATGTGTTTTTCAGCTATTTTAATGTGATGCCAATTTACTACTAATATTTTAAATTTATTAAGTCTTGAAATTATGTTTCTCTCTCTTAGAAATCTTTAAAAATGCAATATAATTTTTTTAGTGTTTTCAAAAACTAGAGGAAGAAAGAATTGATGCTCTCAGGAATTCTATGTGGATATTAACAAACATAAGTTCATTGCAATGTGTAAATGAAGATGATGTGAGTTTATACTTATATCTAAACTTTTTTTTATAATTTAAAATTTATACTCTGTATTTATTGATAAAAGTTTATTTTAACTATTCTAAGATGAATGAAGAAATACGTAAAACATTGGAAAATTGCTCTATAGAAAATGATATAGAACTTTTTGTACAACTTCGTAGAACTGGAACTGAAAAACCAGGTTAGACTATAGGATTTCATTTTGTATATACATGCATATACAGATAGTCCTCAACTTATAACCACCCATACTTACATCAATAATGAAATCAGCTAATTCTGAGATTGATCAATGTGATTCAATGAGTTTGAGTTCATGATCCAATGATAGAAAATACTGAAAGCAAGTTGATTCTTTTAGTTTTGAATTCTTTATGTTTATTAAGATAATGTATAGTGTTTTAATAAATATTGAAAGTGAGAAAACCATAAATTTTGGGCAATTTTGATTTCCGACTTATGATGGCAAAGTTTGATACCAAATCTCATCATGAGTTGAGGACTATCTGTATATATCTTTATATATTGTGTTCATAATAATCATATTTATAGTAAAATATTTTTTGCTATTTATTATAATGCTTGATTATTATTCTATAATTGCTTTATAACTACTGTAGTGAATCCTGTAGCAAAAGTCAAATTTTTTAATATTATTTTTTTTGATTATTAAAATGTTTTGGAAAAAACAATATTTCAAGATTTATACTGAATTAATTTTGTGTTTGTACTCTCTATGAACATTAGTTGTGAATTCTCTTGTTGGATATTAAAATAAAAATATGAATATGTTTCACAACAACTTTTTTATAAAAAACAAAAAACAATGCTCTTTAAGATTTATACATATACATATTAGTATAATGGGACAATAGATCAAATGTTGAAATGAGTAGTGTAACATTTCACTCAGCATAATACATGCTCATATAGTATGTTGAATTTCAGTATTTTGATGAACCATTAAGCTAAAACCAGAATAATTTATTTCTAATTGGCATAGAATGTTTTTTTTTATTTTTTAGTTATTAATGGAATGATGAAAATAAACTGGTCCTACATTTTATTCCTACTAGTAAAGCTAATATTTTCTGCACATATATAGCTTCTCTTAAATTATATATCTGGGTGATTATTAGTCCAATTAAATTTAAAACCAAATCAAAATCATTAGAATTCATCAAGAGTTTGATGATGAATTCTTATGATTTTCATGAAACTGTCCATTTACTTGTTGAATTCTCAAGCTATTTAATACAATTGTCTAATGTCCCTCTAGATATGATTATTAATAAAGTGTGATTTCATTGTATTATTCAGTTAGGTTATTGAAATGTAATTTGACCTTCATAGAAATTGAAATCATTTTCTCCATAGAAATTAAGTATCTTATAATTAAGGTTATGCTTTTGTAAATTAAGATAAAAAAAATTTTTTTTTTGAAAAACTATGAAAATGAAATGTATTTTGCATTTATATAGGTATATTATATACATTATATATAGGTATAACATACACTCCTGAGCGGTCTAAAGGTAGTATAGAAGGTTTGACATTTTTAACAGTATGGTATTATGTTCATGTTTTTAAAAATTTTAATGAAATGTTTGTTTTAAGTAACTGTTTGTATGTAAATAATTCAGCACAATTTTTAAAAGTGGAAAAATATATTTATTAAACTTGAAGATCTTTCAGCTTTATTAAGCTTAAAAAAGTTTGTAGTGAATATTTGTATTGATCTCTTTGTATATTTATTTTAGCAAAACGACCTCCAATAGAAGAAACGGCTAATATTTTGCAAACATTATTAGCAAATCACGGGCCTAATTATCTAGAAAAATTATTTGGTAATAAAGCAAGAGATGCACTGGCACCACTCGGAGGAGTTCAGAAAGTTGCAATTGCTCTCTCGGGTAAGTTAAAATTAATGTTTTCATTGTTTAAATTCCATTATAGTGGTAATACTAAGCAAATAAATTAGACACATCAATTCTTGTTTGTTGGGTTTTTGCATGAAAATACATCTTAACTTTGTTATTTTCATATTTAATGTGCGAAGCAACAGCGGTACCGTTAATTATGTGTAAATAAAAGACCACATTCTTAGCGGCGGATCCGTCCATCGAGAAGTGTTTTTGAAGGATATCGCTTTTTTTTATAAAGAATAAACCTGTAATTTAGCCAAAATTATTATTCTGCTCTGCAAATTTACGAATAAAAAAAGCTTTTAATCTCGTAAGATTCCACAACTCATTATGACAGGCAAAAATTGCGATAATTTGCGAATGGGCTGTAATCTTATGCATAAATAAAATAATATATTCTTCGTGATAGATTTTTCGATCAATATGATAATACATAATAATATTCTAGATGGTTACAAAGACATATTTATTGGTTTTCGGAATTTAATTGTACGTTTCCGCTTCTTTGCAAAAATCCACGGATGAAGAAGTCTTTGTTGCACTTAACAGACTTTCGAATTACAGTAATTCTAAATAATTCTAGGCTTTTGTTATTATAATATAAATTTGAAAATTATTATATTTCTCTCTTTGCGAACGAATAAATAATAATAAAAAAATTTTCTAATCCAGGCGAAATAAAAATTTGGATAAAAGTTCTTGTCGTTTTATAAGCATAAAATCCAATTATAATTTGCAGTAATTAATTAATTCACGTTAAATATTTTATTCTGTTACTAGAAAATTTGCCTTTAGTAATTATCGTGGTGTAATAAAAGTGCGCAAAAATTTAAAGAATTTTTTTAAAATTAATTAATCAATTTTTTTTCTAAAATCAAAATTAAGTACCGATAATTAACACGAAATGACAGCTCCAATTTTTATATAGTTCTAAATGATTAACTATATATTAAAAAGAGAAAAAATTTAATTAACTAAAAAAAGTTGTTTTTAAACCTTAAGCAATGAACGAAATGGAATAAATATGGCAGATCGAATTAGCATCATTTGGAGTATAGTAGAGTGAAAGTTATGATGTCGATAATTTAATATTATTAATGGAAACCGTTAACTGATTACATTTTAATAATATTTTATATTTTAAAATTTATTTTTTCTTGATAGAGAGTGAAACTTTGGATGATTTCGGAACTGCACTTCACTTAATGAGATCTGATTTGGAACATTTGAGAAACGTGCTTACGGCAGTCGAAAGTGGAGATTTAAGTTTGCTCAAAGCTTTGGGGATTAGAGACTCGGAATTAGCGGATGTCAAGGTTTTCTTGGATAAACTAGTCAGCACTGGTTTCATGGATTAACAATTGTAACCGGAATTTTTTTATTATTATTATTTTAATTTTTAAAATTCTTAAACCGACGAAACGGATTTTAAAAATGACGAGTGATATTAAAGAAAAGAATTATTAAAAAAAATCAGCAATATTCATTTATTTATTTGTATGGTTTAAAAAATTGTTGTTCGATAACGATATAAGAATTATAGAAAGCTTTATTATGTACTGTAGAACTGAAGATGGACCATAATCAGGTCCGAAAACGTTTTTCTTGATTAATAAATTAAGAATACCTTGCTTAGAGTGCTGTTATAACTTTATTTGGA